>QNGE01006905.1:0-27200 GCA_008508345.1 Paragonimus westermani
AAAGATTGTGCTTTATTGGACGTCTTCTCGCTACACTACTACTGCTATTAGTACACATTAATGACTAGAATATCGCTTAACCATTTCAAGGATTTCTCTGGTTTCAACTTGGAGGGAAGCCGTAATCATGAAGTCATCTGTTTCAGTCAAAATTACTATTAATACGTCTTCTCTTGAAGCAATCAGATAAGCTGAGCATGATTTACAGGCTGCTATAGCTGAAAACTCAGTCGTACCTGATGTGAAGTCGACGTCATACTGGTTAATACGGTTGTTTCATAAAGCACGGCCGAAGGTCTACTCCTTGCTGTGGCACGGATGTGTATCACTGACGGCCTCTGACAATGGCAGGACACGAGTATACTGCCTTCTTTCAAAAAGAACTGACTGAAGTGTATAAAGTGATGTGACGCGATCAATTTTGAGTGATGTTCAGTCTCTAGACCCATTATATAAAACCGCCGTCTCAACAATGGTCGACAGAAAAGGTTCAATCAATGGTTTTGGCTTGTACTGTCCAGACTGGTGTATATGCCTATTCGGTAGCGTGTGCGAGGTCGGCGTCACGTTCAGTGTGCTTGCATCCGTGACCGTACCAAGTTCATACCGAGTCATGTTCGTTTAGAGCGCCCCTGCTGGTTGAGCCGCAAATGGTGACTGTGAACGTTTTTTAGTGGTGGGAATGTGTTGCAGAGCCGACGATTGTGTTCATGTGCATTTTTGGATAGTGATGTGGGTATCACTTAGACCATGCTTATAGGGCAGTGTGACATGTGGGTTCGGGTGACTGGATAGAATAACGCCTACAATTTACATGTTGCCCGCCTTGTCTGTTGAAAGTGACATTCGAACAAAGAATTGCCGTCCTACCAAACCGGAGCAATAAAAATCTGTAAAAATGCTAACAGAACCGCGGAAAAGCACCCTTTAAATTCAATGTGTCAACTCACCGTTACGGGTTTTTCTAAATTCAAAAACTCCTAGAATGGTCAGGTTCGGGTTGGAGTGCCTATCGTGCACAGTGTAGATAATACGGTCAACATTATTATAATCATAGATAATGTGGTCGGGATAAGACACTTTTTCCGTATTCTTGAATAATACACTCACTGAACAAAGTTCTTTCGCGAACAGCGTCTTTCCGAAGAGCATTATTCACAAACCATTTTTAATTTTCAGGAGTTTTTCTAGACGCGCCATTGTTTTTTGCTGTATATTACTCATTTGGTGGTAAGAAACATGATCCAGTGAGCTAAGTCCGTTATGCAAATTTAGAATTTTGAATGCCTACCTGAGTTAAGCATAAATTATCTCACCGCCTGTGTCTTGGAGAATAAAACGGATGAATGATGGTTGTTAGTATGACCTGGCTGAAACGTCGGGATGAGTTATATGAAGCAACCCTTATTTAAACTAACTGCCTGATTTATTTACTCCTCTTCCTCAGAAATGTGGAATAGATAGACATATTGATCGGAACTACAACTAGCAGACTGTAAGTGTTCGCCAGCGATTTGAAATGTTACTAACACATGAAAGCAAACGAGGATGTATTGCGGTTTTTGCAGAAGATAGCAGAAACGTGAATATTTCTTCAACAGAGTCGCTTTTATATTTCACTAATTAAACAACTCTGTGTTGCAGCTGACCCGATATCTTTCCAGATGATTCAATTCCTCTGAACGGCTGGGGTTTAAATCAATTCTCCCAAATAAGAATCATCACGGGTTAGAACGTTTGAGCAGAAACGAGCCAAAGGAAGTGCATGTATGAAAACCAGCCAATACAGCATGTGTTCTTTAAAGTAGCCAAAAAACTGTTGTAACGAAACACATTCAAGTGATGTTGATTAACCAGCACCAGCCAAAAATTGGAGATGGTGTATTGAAGCATACGGATCAGTCAGGAAACGGTGGTAATACAGCATGGGCTAACCCAAAACCACAGCGTATCCAACAAAGTGAGTCGCACAAATGAGTGGTACAACTGAAGAATACTAGTCGAATCATTGGCAAATTAATACAAATCTGATAATGAACGCCGGTCACTTTGTTCGCTTTGAGGCTAAGTTGGTGTGATTTTCAGGCTCACATAGCTTGGCCTGGCATAGGAAAATGAGCAGGTGCATAGACGGCTTTCTGATGCTTCATATGCCACAATTGTTAGACGTACTACCTATTGCCTTTTTGTTATATTGGTAATCAGCAGCACTCCGACATAGTATCTTCAATACACATTCCACAACTGAAGTGACAACATACTGTCCACAACTTACTGTAAAGAAACACAAGAGAGAGAGAGAGAGAAGAAAGCCAACAGTCTACTAATAGCACGTATATTCACTCGAATCTCCGGTCTGACAAGAACGGCGAAAATGTTAATCCACTTGTATCAAAGTGTAGCCGTGTGTACTAGGTGAAGATGGGAATAGTCACCAGTGTAAACATAACATCCATAACCGACTAATGACATTAGACGGATCAAATTTGACTTTCGGTTGGCGTCCTTAAAGTTACCCTTATCGTTTTCTTAACAGTTGCTTAACCCGTCTTACTTCTGAGTTAGTAAGAACATAGGAAGCTATCTGAGTGTGTTTTTAACCAATCGGTCATACTTGTTCAGTGATTCATGTCGACAAGTTATATTATTACACAATTAACCATGCTCTCCGTATTCTATCCAGATCACATAGGTTCCCTTACTGAAGGATAATCTAACTACCAACTATCCGCACAGAAGGACCTGACCGGCAATTCCTAATTGTTATTTAGCAATTTAGTTCAACATGTCGACGAAACCTTTTCTCAGTTTTAAGACGTTGAGTGTCCACATACTTAGGGTAATAGATGTCGCTCAAACTTTGAAATCTTTTTCAATGTATTCCACTAACACTGTCCGCAGAAATCTGTACAATCACGTTGTGATGTGATTTCACGAAAGTAAAAAAACATTTTCAACACTAACGGAACAAATGGGACATTTTCGTTTGTCGCAAAAATATTTTTGTTCTCACGTAACAGACACAAACACTTCTGGGATAATCCCGGTCTAAGTATAACTTTTACATGACATATTTCGTTGACGTTTGGGAATAAGCTTGAGGGATATTACAACAAGGGTTTTGGAATTTCAACATACTTCTTTACAGCGGCCACGCTGCTATAGCTAACAATATGTAAAACTCGCAACTGAGCCTTTGGTCTTACAATACCATCTTGACTTCATGTTCACACTACTACTTCTGATTTCGTTTGATGCACGGCGAAAAACCCAGAACTTGTGTACTTTGCCACATGACCACTTTCAATAGATATATATATTTGATCATGCGCAAACGATGGCTGACTATCTTGAGGACTTGACGAGTTTCGTTTCTGTTCTGGACTGGAATACAGTGGAATTGCGCATACCATCATCCGCCGATTACACTTTTACAACTGACTGAATGGATCGCCCTCTCACACTGTTCATATGTTCATGCACATATGCATAGTATACCTTCAACCATCTTCTTGAGTAAGACAGACCATGTGCCCGATTTGTTCCGTTCGTTTTGAGGTGGGTACATGATCGTCTCCATCAGTGGGGTAAAACACTGGTGCAAAGTCGGTCACTTGAAAAATGTGTCTACATAAATTTCGTTTAATGTTTTTGGCTGTGAACAATGTACACAGTTAAAGCTACCCTCTTTCCACTGAGTGCACTTGTCTATGGCTCTTGGTGAATAACAGTCAGCTTCGTTCGGTTACACCGAAGTGAGTAGAGCGGGCAATCGGTGTTGTTGTTCTAAATTTTTCACTCCTTTCTTAAGCCTGTTTGGTTCAGATAGTGTAACATACCCTAAACTGAGTGAGTAATACATAACGGGCACTCGATTCAGCGCACCTGACATCTCACGGACTTGTGCAGGTAGAGTGATGTTAGTTGAACTGTGGTTCATTATATATATTTTGTTGCAACGAATACCACTGTTTTTGGGTGCAGTCATTTTTCCCTACAATGAGACGGTCGTTACGGAAGCGTTCAGCACAACTGACAAACAAGCCCACTACACGGTACGTATAAAATCATGCACCACTGTTCTATAGTTATGATGACCTATTAGTTGCAACGCGTTCGATATATCAACGACCACATGATTAAAGATTTCCAGACAGTCAAATACTTTGAAACAAATAACGAATGTGGATTATCATCGATATTGGTGGCAATGCAAAGCACAGATAATTCCGAAAAATTCCCTGCTGCGTTCACCAGTTTAGAAGAGGCTTATTTAAACACGAAGTCATACAAGTTTTTGGATTTTTCTCTGTGGCCTGTAGTTTCCAGTGTTAATGGAGCCCCGATGTCATTAGTAAGCTTGACTAAAAATACGTCAAAATTAGGGATCTGAATCCGTTAGATTTCAGTTTTATATTGTAGCTGGAATAAACCCTATTCTTTAATTTGAAGATAATGGAATAAATTACCTCACCATAGAAAACCTCTTGTAACGAAAATGTTTCCACAGCTGTAAGCTGAAAATCACTCAAGTTTGGCCACAGGTTTCACATTCAGATTAACTTTACATCAAATCTCTCTCCAGATGAATCATCATGCTTGAGTTTTACTCTTTGTGAAGTAGGAAATGCTACGGCCGCGATCAGGCCTTACGGCTTTTTTAATGGTCAGTGTACCATTCAATGTCAACGTACGCTCTATCTGATTATCGATCGTGAACACAGTTAAAATTATTCGTGAGCAGGGCAAAAACGTACTTCTGAGGGGTTCTGGTGAGAGCGAAACCAAAATAAGGTCTTGTTTTTTAAACAGGTCGAGCAAAAATCATCAAGAATGCAAAAGCCGTAATAAAAATCCGGCCTGGAAAAATTTTGGCCCAGATTAAATTTGAATACTTCAAGATAGTCACGTAAGATATATGCTCAAGCAAATTTTAGATTATTTGTTTCAATTACACAAAATTAACTGATCTGACAGATGCCTTGGAAGAGTGAGAAAAATGTATATTCAAAGGACGATTAAACAATGAGGTTTGATTACATTCAACGGTAATATTCCTCAATGAATTAGTACCGAGGTCCTGTTAGATTATATATGACGTTGCTACTGAGTAGACTGGTCAGTAAAAAAGAACGACTCGGTCGCTGGTGCTAATGACGGTCGTTGATGTTAGGAGAAACAGAAACTGTGGACGATCAATGAATCTCTATTTGCGACAGCTATTGCTGAAATACATCTTGTCTTGACACCCGAGATAAAATTCAGGCTAGCTAACCTCAGCGGCGCGTAAAATGTGCCACGTGGCTTGACGCTGAGGGTGCCTGTAGTAGGTCTTCACGACTGTTCATTTGATTCCAAAATAACCTACGTGGTTTTGAGGTCGGTTTATAACAGGTGTATTACCCAACCACGTGTGGCCCTTCACTGAGTGCTACATTTCGATCGACTGAATTACAGGTCCGTGGCAGTCAAATCAATATTTTCAATAACGTCTACAACCCCGACGTGGCCCTCTAGTTGAACGTTATTGAAGAATGAACTTTCACCATGTTTGTGTATGTATGTATATATGTACTTCAGTATGATTTACGTCGAGGAGTTTTTACTTTCATTACGCAGTGGCGAAGAGAAGTGGAGAATTCGGCATTAATCCTCTAATGTATGTTTCACGTCCATTGATGCTCCTTCTACTGATGATGTAACTGTATTGGGACTAACCTGATATGTTAAGAATAGATAGCACCCTCTGAAGATGGATAAATTTGAGCTATTTAGAACCATTTCTTCACACATTTCTCGTCACTTGGAAGTCTCTTTTGTTCTACTGCTACCTTGGATGCCACACACTTGACTTGTTGGTTTGGAACAACAAACGCCCATTTTTCTGGTTCGGATTAAGTTTAGGGGCTTATGGTTGTGTTAAGTTACCTGCATTTTAGGTGAATTGCTTGTAGGTGTTACCTGGTATTGAAATCCTTATTTATGACAAATTTTAGGAAAATGAGATCTATGATTGTGCTGAAATTTCGTATGAAAATCAATCAGTCGGCATCTTAGCCGATTTTCACAAATTACTGTAACACAAGGCTGTCATTCAAATTACCCTGTAACCTGTCAGACATTTAGTTGTATGGCGCAACAAATGTGTTTCCACTGTCCAGTAATCACAAATCAAATATCGATGTGACTAGTGCGGCTCAGTGCAAATTGCGCCAGTTAATGACATACCCATCTGTGTTGTTCTTGTCCAATCGATGGGTTTTTTGGTTCAACTGTTGTGCGTTCATACGAGTGCCTCCCTAGCGTGTGAGTGTATGAACATGGGTTTGGTCATTAAAAGAAAAACATTGTGTACTTAATCGGTTCAACTCATCTCTTAATATCGATTCACATACAAGCTAGACAGCTGTTGGTCAAATTGTTCAATCTAAATTAGGTACTGGAATTTCAAAGCCAACATGTACCGGTAGATGCAAAATTTTGTTGCACCTGAGGAAGTCATAATTGTGGTTGACCGACCATAGGTTACCGAACGCTGTCTTATGTTCATATTGATAACTACGTGGTGCTAATCTGTATGTTACTTATCTAAAAAGCCCATCAGGAGTGTCAAGACGAACTTGTTGTCAAAATGGTGTACAGAAGTATAAAAGGGTCATAGTCAGTTCGTACTCAATTATCTTAGCTCTTTTTATTCGTGAATTACTGACTGGTCAACATATTATGATTGTTCGCAATGCATCATTCAGGAAGAGGGGTACTCAACCGTTAGTCCGTCGTCACACCGTCATTTAGCTTACAGGAAGAAATCTACCATTAAACAGGAGATAAATAGTGCATAAAAGTCAACTGTCGAGTGCAAAGGTGTGATCATGACTAAAGGGGCAAAATCCACTACATTTTTATGAAGTCGAGTGTTGAAACTGCGCGAATTGTGTGTACATTTAACGAATAACTCTCAATCATCAGCGTTAATTTTTGGAGTACTTATGAGTAGTCAGTGGGTTACTTCATGTAGGCTAGATATCATTTAAAACAGGATTTCGGACAGCCTTAGTGTGAAAAGAAATTGATTCGAACTGAAACCCTCGCTAGCATCTGTCAGCCGTTACTATCATTATCAAGACCGGGAATGGAAAACCTAACCAGTAAGTGTTCTATTTTCCTTGGCTGTTGAGCATCATTTCACTTACAAGTTGAGACAGGTCAGTCGTTGCTACGGTTGGCCTGCAAGTTTGCAGTTATCCACCTCTGCCCCAGTTTCTATAACCACAGACAATGTCGCTATGCCATAGCTTCGCATCTAGCTTGATTGCACACAGACCCCAAGGGGGTTACTAAATTATCTGAGTCCGTTCGCGAATAGCATTCACAGATAGCTGTGCCGACTTCAAATTTGCCAGGTGTCCGACCAGAAGACCTATCGTAAAATGCATCCAACACTATTTTGCACCCTGAACCATGAGAAACTGGAGCTCGCGAAATCACTGTTGTAGTATGTGAGCGATGGATTTTGGGATTATCTCCGACAAGTAGGAATGCGTAGGTTGTAGTAGAGATTCCGCTTAGATGGTTTAGTGCTACGATCCACTGGCTGAACTCACGCCTCTGCGCTGATAACTAAACAGAAAGAAACAGTCTGCTTCAGGGTATTTTTCGAAACTTTCTGAAACTGATTTTCGAATTTTAATCTGAAAAAATGTTATACACCATACATTTCTCACTCAAGTTCTTGGCTGAAATAAGCCACTAGGAAAACGTTATTCTGTCGGTCGACAAGTTTCAGGACAGCAGCTTGGCATTTCTCCTACCTGTATATAGTTATACTGTTACACGGCTACTTACGTTAAATGATTTAAATCCGGTTGGTTCCTTCCTTTCTTTCTATTTGGTTCGGTTAGCCAGCAGTTATTAGCGCTGTCTATGATTTTGTTTCAAGTCGTTATTCTGTTGAATGACACCCCCTCTTTCTTTTCAATTCAACTCACTTCTGTTCTTTACGTCCATACTTTGCTTTGGTTGAATGCAACACAAGGGAGTAAAATGAATTTCAGACACTACGGACAAAAACAAACAATTTCTCCCCAAATCTCATGAAACAAAGCGCTTCATGGGGTTAGGGAGGCAAGCACTTCAAGTGTAGCCAACCCTGCAGAAAAAATGGCATATCTGTAAACCACCTTATGTGGTTCTTGCTATGTTGTTTGCCTTTGTTTAACGGAGGGAGTCACATCCACATCAGTTGTCCAGACTGGGTGATTCTAAACTCAAAAATTCAAAAACACACACACACACAAGTAGGATAAGAAATTATGTTTGAAGTGTAAACATTTCTTTGTTGCTATCCGCCATTTTTAGTGGGATTTTTGCCGCCTAAATTCACTCTAAGTTTCTAAACAAGTTTTGCATTATATTGTTATTCAGTATCTTGCTTGATGATTCCATTGGGTTTGTTTTGATGGGGGGAGGGGATTTCCTTCGTACAAGAAGTGCTCTTATCTAAAACGCGCATTATGGTGGCAAACCAAAGACATGCATTTGGACAACGTTTGAAATTTGGAATAACAAATCACTCAGAAGTTGAAAAGTCTAACGTTGCTGCAATCAGAGTTCGGATAGCCCAATTCACAGACAATTATCCTTTTGGTGACGTCCAAACAGGTTTAGATTACTGACGAACTTTCACATCAACATAACAATAACAGCCACAAATATACGTCGGTCATTGACTCCTTGCCGTCAGCTGCTTAATACACATTTTCATTCTGCTCGTCGTTGACTGCAATGCTTTTGTAATGTAATTCGTTTTTACTTCATTATTTGGAATAATCTACCTTGAAATGGCCATATATCGGCTGGGACGCACTAGTTGAACTGTCTTTCAAACAATTGAATGTAAACGTTCCTGCTGACACCCATGCAATGAATACTGGTCTCTGGTCGGCTGACAAACGACCCCTGCTGATGAATTCTCATCCGATTGCACTGGTGGTTTGCTAACGCAACCGAACCGCAATATAAACACACAAACACAGTCAGATCCCGGTCTGCCAGCACATTTTGCTTACACCAAAGGTGAGCTCGGGCTAACGACTAGATTGAAGTCAGAGTTCGTTTAGCTACGCGCACGATATTCCGGATCGAGACAACAAGAGCGTCACATATTTTCCGTCAGTGTCATTTGTCTGTTTATTCATAATAATTTGACAGTGCCCATTCCACGATAAAGCATGCACATTTCATGAGTGTTCGATTTGGGACACGCTTCAGCATCAACACTCACGGTCAAGTGACTTAAGTCATCAAAAACTTCAGGTTGCTGTTGTACATATTCGCTATGGCTTGATTCGCTTCGACGAAACTGTCACGCGGTTGGTGCGGGGTGGGGGTGTTGCTATTAGGATTTGGTTGACTGGGGTTTTCAAAAGAATGATAAATCAATGAAAGAACCAAATGATGAGAAGTTTCTTCTTTGCTCAAAACCACAACATAGAAAACACATTCGGTTCTGCCTGAAAATGTTCACCTTTCATTCGTTGCTTTCGTTTACACTCATTTAGTACTTCTGTTCAATATCTCAGTTGTGGTCGACTGTTTTTATACGGATAGTATATCGGCAGTATATTCTGAGGAGAACTGAGATATTTTCTTGCAGCAAATAGATGAACGCGCAGTGTATTAATCAAGATGAATTATACTTAGTGTTTCATTTGATAATTAAAACTATTGAATTTAGTGTCTGTTGTATGCAAACCGTGTGTTGTGTGCTCGAAACGTCTTATGAGTGTTCGCACACAGCTCTTAGTAAGCTACATCAGTGTTTTGCGTTTTGTTCATCTATATTACAACAGCATATATACACCTTGAAGAACGCGATATTTTTCAAACCGTAGAAAAAACTGAATTTGTTTGATATTTCCCTGAGTACACGAACACCCACAAACTAGAACTTTTCAAGTGGGCATAAACCTCTACTGTTTGTGACCCTTAACAATGGACAAACATCCTGTCTTTTAGGCTACACTTTGTTATCCCTTGTTGAATCGTCCAAATTGGGAACGACATAAAACGAAATGAATGTGTGACTGCGTACATTCTATTTCTTCAGAGAGATTCCATTCATAGTTGTCCTTGAGACTGAAGACACCGGAAGTCAAACCAGAGGTTGATGACAAATAAACGGTCTGTTTTTCAATCTTTACGTTCATCAGTGATGTCCAGCAAACCTGAAGTTGACAGAAATAACCACTGCTATCCACAGTAATCATCAAGTTTTTGACAAATTACAGACTGTGAAATTACTTTGTTTTTGGTTAACAATGAATGGTGTGCTATTTTCATTTCCCTGAATAGATAATCTTAAATAACATGAGCCTGTCTTCTTACCTTCATAAGATGTTCTGTTACCCTGACATAGTTCGACTTGACCTGATTTGTTTGTTTTTGTGGTACATAGTTAGAAGAGTAAGGATCTTTTAGGCTACCACAGATGGAGTAACACCCCAACGTAAAACAAAGTATGTTTGTATTCAAACCCAGTGTGCTATATATATATATGTATATATATATATATACGTTGATTCCACGTAAGTCAAAATCATTAACGATTGATGAATCAAGGGTGTTCAGACGATGTGTAGGTGGATAATAGTATTATTCAGTAAGGGTGTAGTCGTGTTCAACCCATCGATTAATGAAGCAAACAATCCGATTCGGTATGCGGTAATTCACTCATCATTTGAAAAAAGCCGATAGTGGCATGTAAGATGTCTAGATACATACATATTGAGTAGGGAAGGTCAGATATGGTTAGAATAAATCTTATAAGTCAAAAACATTGAAGAGTTGTTGTAGTATTGAAAAATGATCCCTGCCTCGAACGATGTCCAATTCATATTAAATTTTTCATTCAAAAATTCGTTATTTATTTGTTCAAATTGGTTAAATAAGCAAACAAGTAGGATCAATGAGACGGAACGTGAAACGCCCATCAGGCAGTTTCCCGAGCATTTCCAAGAAACGGTACTAGTTGAATTAAATTTCATTGGTTTTTGTTGTTAAACTTATTTAGCAGTAACAGTAGTATATATGTAACTATATTAAAAAAGTGATACGAGTGCAGAGAATACGATTGAAAAAACATACCTGAAAATTCTGAACACGAAAGCTCTCATCAAATGTGAGTGATGTCCAACGTAAGTAAAGAACGTCCTCAACTACTTGTCGGTTAGTTGTTGGTAGTAGTTTTGTGTTGGAGTGCAATTTGTAAATGTAGTGATAGTCTGTAAAGGACCCAGTCGTAAAACGAACCAAATTTGGAGTGAACCTTAACTTGGAACGGGATACTCAGATATCGCAACTTGATATAAGAAGACCTTAGAAAAGTAAAGAATGTCAGCGTCATAGTCAACTCTCTCTTCATCCCACTATCTTATGGATTTACGATACGGACGGGGAATTTAATAGCTATGTTATTTTGTGAGACTCAAATGTGGAAGATGTCTTTTTAGCTGTTTCAAATTATCAAATCTGTCGAACTGTTTACCAGAAACACAGTTTCAATGATTAACGATAGCTTTGGTGGATTCCAGCGTAAACCGTTTCGAGAAATTCAGCCAAGCTGGTCTGTGTGGATTCCAGTACGATTCATGGGCGCCTGAACCCAAATGTGAAAATTCCACTTTGACTGTGTAGCTTCTGAGCTCCATTGTTAGGTCGTTTGTCAGGTCTGAGGCTTCTGTTACTCTAGCAGATCCGAATCCAAAGGTTACCAAGGTTTTTCATAACTGGGTCCCTTCCAACTAGGCCAAAATGCAAACGACGAACTAATGATTATAAACCATTTGTATACCTACCCATAGTAACTCATTTGATACAAAGGTGGCAGCGAATCACCATTTATTCTATCATTTGGTAGTTCAGTTTACACTTATCAACGTCTGAATCAGCGATTCATATATGCGTACGAGTTCTGCAAATCTACTTCATGTGTAAACCCATCCACTGATCACTCACTTTTTATGTTGCCTTAACTACTAGCGCAACGGTAAGTAGTGTCATAACCTCGGCCAATCAAATATTGGTCAATTTCGTACAATTTTCCACCCGTCCAATCGTTTCCGACCACAGTCAAACGGAAGTTCCACTGAAGCACACGTTCTCCATTGGTTATACAACACCCACTATCGCTGCAAATGTCCACTATTTACTCGTCTCATTTGTTGAAGCGGTATAAGTGACCTATATCGCAAGAATGGCCTGACACAATATAATCCAGGAAGTCGTCGTTTATTATGTGAAGCCTCACACGGGTATCCGGATAAATGTGTGACGAAAGAGTCAATCTAGTTCCTTTGGTTATCGTAGAAACCAACAGTGATGCCGAAACAAACAGTGATGCTGATGTTAACGGGAATGTCAGACGTGGAACGCGAGTCACTGAGCGTTCATATTGTTCAAACAAAGTGTTACCGCAATCAGATCAGCGCGCCATAAAAACACACGTTTCTGTTCCAGAAGATCTCATCGCATCAGGGGGGATCCGACATTCAAAATTCAATACACATGACGTTCCTACTTCTTATTCAACTTTTCAAAGACTATCATTGCCGGACCAACGTGAGCATTCCCAATCGGACCAAAAATCACCACAAACATGTTCACCCTCTTTGCTGTGTCTAAACACAGATGCATGCAACAAGGGACCTCTGCAGAGTGAGGTAGTCAAAATTCCTATTGATTCTGCAAAGAAGTCGTGCAGTTCGCTTATGGATGTTACAGAGTTCTCAAACACATTATCATATACAGATGGATTTGGAAATCGTTGTGCTGCGCAGACAAAGGCAGACGGTGTAGAAAAGTGTGCTGTTCGCAAAATTGGAATGCAGCATTCGTTCTTCTTTACTCAATCAACCGGCGAGGATAACTACGTAGCCAGTTTGCCAAGCAACGCTCCAAAAAGATTTACCAGACGATCAGTTGGACCAATGATTGAAATAAGTCTAGTTGAGCCTATAATAAGACATTCGTTTCGTGAGTCAACTGACTCTGAGGCAAAGTCTAGTGGTTTCAAACTGACCACTTCAATCGTGTCTCATCAATCCGCTGAACCCTCCAGTGATTCCATTCACACATCAACTAGCGTCAGCTCATCGCAAGTGGATTTACGTCCGTTGTTGAATAATAATACAGAGGATGACGACAATCCAGACAGGAAAACTAGAGAGACCCATTCGATAATACCGCACATGGAACACAGCAACTCCGCTCCTAATATGAACGCTCGTTCGGTCACTGGGTCAACTCCTACAAGCTCTGAGTCGTATCAATCCCTCACACACGCTTTCTATTCCGCAGCCGGGTCCCCAAGTAGACAATCATTAAATGGGGACCTGCTCTTCCTTGCACAACGCGCGTCTGATAAACTTAGACGACGCAAATCGACCCCGGTGTTCAAATATTGGCGGAAATTTTGCGGCCAGGGTATCACCCCTCCGAGAAAACTAAGCACGGCCCTTGAACTTTTCACTGAGGAAGAAACCGATATGCAGCATTTTTGCTCCACTTCACTCGGACTGTCTTCGCAAGATGAAACAACCAAATCGTACGAAAAACAAGCTAAGGTTGGAAAAGATATCTTCTTGAAAGTACTAGATGGCCTTGATTTTCCAGGTAAATGGAACCAGATTCGCAATAAACTAACCCCGGCTGCAGTTCATCCACGTAAGAAACTTAGTCTACAAGAACAGTCCGATCGTGTGAGGGTTTTGCAATCTCAAGAAATGGTCCAAAAGGGGTCCAACTTCTTGACGGTGCCTTCCCTAACTGAGCTGCAACAACAACAACAACAGCAACATTCGGATTGGATTAGATGGACTACTAATGGAGCGTCTCAGAAAACACGTGCACTATCTATGGATATGAGTTTTTCTGCGTGCACTCGACTGGAACACGAAGGTTCCATTTCAGCAACCAGATCGTCTACTGGAACGGTCGGTTTGTTATTTGGTCGAACCAACCGGTGGTATAATCGACTGTCGTCACAGGGATTGAGGTTGGTACACTACAGTTCAATTTCAACTTCGGTTACATTCGTGTTTGGTATATCGTTTAGAGTAAGATGCAAGTAGTGAGGTCTAGTACACACTGCTCTTGCTGTCTCCACAACAGCTTATTAGTTATTTTTAACTACTGCACAATTTTGTATGAACCCACATAAGCACAGCAGTATATTGGTTTGATCACTTATAAAGAAACCGCTGTAATTCCTGGATTTTTGAGGTGAAACTCGTGGCGCGTTGCCAGTACGTATACTGACGATGTTGCTAGTGGTAGTGTCGTCTAGGATTAGCACGCCAATTCAGATTCACACTTCCATGTATCGTGTCCAAAGATACATGCAAATCTAGTGACCGTCGTACTTAGAAAAAATGCAGTTCAGTTAAATTACATTTTCTTTGTTTAATTCTTAAACACTGTGTTGGTTTCACCTCCGTGAAAATCCTACTGAGTATGGATACATTGAGTAAAAGGTGGTACAATGTCGTAATGTGCACGTGCTGATGACCTTACGGGACTATCACAGATGATAATCAATATGGTTAGGCACCAGTACTGGAATGTTAACATAACTCACATGCGTCAAAGGATTGTATAGCAGGATATACACTTTTTGTCAGCATACCTAAACGAATCAGAGAAAACGGTTGTTTCGTTGAGTGGTTTCGTCAACATTAGATTTTCCGATTATTCTAATCCATTTCCTCTGCGTGCAAGTAGGGATGGATGAAACAGCTGTAAGCGGGCGCTCAAGTAGTTTCATAATGTTTACAAACAAAACAATACACTAAAGCACGCAACACAGCTGAACGTAATGATAGCGACTAGTTGTGATCGATATGTGTGGCTGAAAAGACATCCATATATTAGAAGGAGGCAGCAAACGACTTCTGTCTCTTTTTGTGCTTCTGATAACAAATTGGTCCTAATCTATCACAGACCATTTACGGATTTAAAATTGGTTGGTCTCACGCGAGTGCCAATTTAACGTATGCGAGTTCTACCTCTGCACGTATAGCTTGTTGTATGGTTATATTGTATAACTCTTAAGAGTGGATAATCTTGCTTTGTTTTTTCGTTATACGAACAAAGTCCAATTAAACTAGTTCGAATACCTGTCTTGACAGTTCAAACACAAGGACCACATCAGTTACCAAATAGGCAGATTTTTCCATTGTTTACGGAGCGACCATTTATTGGAGAAGCAAAACAGCTGAGTGTGTTTGGCCAGGTAACCGATTAGATTATGTATTTGAAACACTGATTTCTTTAATTAATTAACAAAGGCTGTTTAAATGCTATAAATCACGTGATGTTTCTGGAACAAAACAATTCGTGCACTCTGATAAAGAATTGTGAATTACGCGGAAAGGATTCACAGAACTGAAATCATAAACTAATGAAGGAAGCTGTGAGAATTCTTGAGAACATGCAGTCGACGATGAAAAACACGGAAACGACCAGTGTCGAGATAAACACAACGTCAGAAAAAATTGTTATAAACACACAGGTGAGTCACGGCTAGGACACTTAACATTCGACGTCGTAGCAGAACTGAATGATGTTTTCGGTTGCCCTAAAGACTCACAAATATTGCTTCATAACCGTCCACCCTGTATGTATTTAGGGTATTGCCCCATCACATACACACTGTTGGTTGTTTATTGGCATCACTGTCAGTGTGTGATCCTTCGGGTATTGGTCCTGAGTCCTAACATGGGATGTGCTTCTTGCAGGGACGGCCATCTCTACGGGGCTCAAAAAACACCCATAAGGGAATCACGACGTAACAGGCTTACAGTAGGTGTTCTTACTTGCGGTACTGGCCCTCTTGTTACCTCGTGGACCCTTAACGAGACGACTGATTAAGTTCACATTAAAATCTACATTCACTGTGGTTGAGATGGTAGATTTCGCGTGCATTCTTATCGAATTAAGCCTAATGCATTTCCAAGTAAACTGCAGTTGGACGCTGAGGTTGAGACAGCGCGAATGAATGTGCATTGTACTGCTTTATTCGAATGGGGCTACTGAAGTAGATCGTAATGTCAAAACAAAATAGTGAGTGAAGTCCAAAACGCCAAAACCTCATGCGCAAGCTTACATGAATAAAACTTCCAACCGGATTGGGTCAACAAGTGGCATCGGACTACGACAGCCGGAATGTAAATGGGAGATGAAGAAATGGTTAGCAAGGAAATGTCACACATCCTAAGTTTGTGATCAAAACTACGCCTCAGAAGTGAGCACTAAGCGTTCGCCGGTTAGGTTCAGTTCTATTCTGCCAATATTCGGAGAGTTTTCGTAAGATGTTTGGACTCCACTGCGTAATTTCTGTATTTACATGCTGCCTGTGAATGTCAGTGCCATCCCTTTAGATTGCATCACAAAAGTGTGTAGCTTCTTGAGATACCTCTCACTGAAATAGTCGCGAAAAACCTATAGTGGTCCGTCCTCAAATGGGAGATCTCTAGAGGTAGATTGTTTACGGTGTATGAATTTCGTATGTCATAGTATTAAAATTATAGTGTACAGGATGAGAAGTGTGTATAATATTCCATCTAGGTAGACTTTTTGTGTTGACCGTTTTTCCACCTTATCCCCTAACTTGCAGTTTCCTCCCTTTGAATATCTCTATCGAAACTTATGACTGTCAGCACATTCATGCATGCTCAGTTTATGAAACGTCAGTTCAGCGGACACAAAGTGAAACATTTCACTGTCCAGGTTTTTCTCCAAATCAAATTGTTGCTCATAAAATTATGTGGGACTGCTCACATATTATTTGATTAATTTGACCTAACATCATATATCCGGGTCAAGTGATAGCGGCCGGCCAGAGAAGTGTCTCGGGATTCGAAAGTCATGGTTGTTTGAGAGTAACGTTCAATTCCTAACAGTCAGAGTCCCGACTACTTATCAGCGAGGCATAAACCGATAATTTTTCAGTCAGTATGGAAAACTTGACTGATTTCTTGGTTGTCGTTATCCAATTCGACTGAGTGTTTTTCAATGGAACTGGTGACGCAATCCGCAGACTTTATGTCGGAAGGCATGGAACCGATACTAAGCAAGCTGTTGAGGTTTAAATTTTAGGAAACTCCGTTGTTCTTTCAGGCCAGCATAAAGTCACACCAATAGAACTACTACTATGTCCTACTCAGAATTAGTGTCTTCACTGTGGTCGCTGATTACGAATGAATGACCACAAACAATATACGTACGCTCTACATATTACATTCACTCTCAAAATTTAGGGGACATATTCAGCACCCAAAAAGTGGTTGATCTGAAGATTTCTTGGTGGCGCCCAACTAAGATCAGCCGATGCGTCCAAATGTTGGCCACAATGCTCAGAAGTACTTCTGTTGTACACGGCGCTATTTTTGGCTAATATTCACGTTGCCATTTGTGTTGTTCGTGTACGCGCTTTGAATGAAGTGGTTTCCTTCCATACCCAGAATTTCACCAGTTGGAGTAGAAGTTAGGCTCATATGATTCTGTCTACCAGCTTGATTCATCATAGCTCGGTATCATAAACAGTTTGCCTTCTAGTTTGTCTTTACACGTTTTATCTCTAATTAATTGATCGATCTGCGGGTGGCCACAGATGAAAGTTACGGTGTTCTATTTCGGAACAAAGAATATATACATATCTATGAGGTACTAGCGCATTCTCTAACTGGTCTGTGTAAATGGGGTGTACTATCCATAAGTGGAATTTTTCAGCCTTTCTAAACAGTGGCACATAACTTTGTAAAATTGCCCTGTCAGAATGATAAAAAACTTCCTAAGCATATGGGAACTTACCCACAAGGTGCTCACTGTTGAATCCTATTACCTGTAACTTCAAAGTATATCATCAGGTCAGTATAATTCTTTATCTGAAACACGCTGGGCCATCCACATTTTGAAAGCAGGTGGGACAATACACTTTACTACCATGTGCAACAGGGGTAATGCTGAGCAGTGTCTGCCATTCGGCGTACAGGCAAACTGAACCGTCTCAAGCTCGTTCGAGACAGGCGCAAGTCAAATTGATTCACCTAGCACCCTCGCTTTTTTATTCCCAATGAAATACATAAACTCAGTCGTAAGTTTGTGCACAGCAGTATCCGCAAGTGACATTGGAGTGACAATTAGCTTAATGCTTTGTGTAATGGCCGGGAAAAATAATCTATTAAACCTGCAAAACTTTAATGAAAATTTTGTCTGTCTCGTAAAAATTGAATCTCTGAAGCTGAGCACGGGAACAACATATAAGCACAGGTCTACTGGGTGTCTGGTTGTCTATTTTCGTAATGAAATGAACCTACGCTTAACAGACGCAAATTATCGGTGAGGACATTTGCTCCAAATATTTTCAAAGCCGGAACTTCGAGTAAATATATTCACGTAGTGATAGCATCTCGCTGTAGCCAACTTCAGATAAGAAGTTCATAGACTGAGAAGAACCGAAGATTACGAGCAAGTTGTAATAATCCATATTTCAACCATCTCGATGAACTTCCTCAGGGGTGTTGCAATGAAGATCACGTTAGCAAAAGGAGAGAATTCAAGTGGGTTCACCTTAGTAAAGTTGTGTACGTAATGATTGCAACCAAATTATACAGCTCCATAGGTCTGCATTAAACGGACTTATGTACATAGTGGCAACTAAAACGGGGTGGCTCTCAGTTCTTTTCCCAGACTGCCTTGTTAAAGCTGATGATGAGGGAGGATTCTAGATCCTGGTTGCTACCCAAACTTCAGTTCGTCACACTCACTGGGTATGCACAGAAAAGCCGGATCATCATATCTATTGGGCTGGACACTACTTATTAAGTGTTATCCCTTCCGTAACCCGGCGTGATACATGGGATATTATTTGGAGGTCACGAACGGCATAATTAAAATTATGTTAGAGGTGACGTGTTTGTAAATGTCGATCTTAGGATGGGAATGCTATTAGCTCGACTTAGTGTCATTCATGCTTCACGTCGCAATAACCGCAGTACCGAAGAGACAGACTCTACCAATATGCTATCGAGACGGACGGTCAAACACTCGCATGCTGTTTTTGTTGATTCGATGTACGGTGGTATGCAGTGGGGTTGAACTTTTTTTGAACAAATGTAGTGTCCCTGTGTTAAGGGAAATTAGATCTAGTTGCATTGCGTCAGAAGTACCGGGTAAACACTCGTATGTTGAGCATATATTCTTACCAAGTCATTCGTATGATCTCTAAAGAGCAATCAATAGACGTTTTTGACAATGGGAAACTTGGGACGGCTTGATAGTTCTGTTCGACAGAAGAGACCCGGTTGTGAAAATGTGAGCTTCAACTGGATCCGAAATGGCAAAAGATGCGCCATGCCAAAATGCGGGAAGTGCTGAACTGGAAGCTATTCCAGCTGCCCGGAAATTTCACATCTAGATTCACCCACCATCCCGTCTTCCTGTTTCCTACGGAATTCGCTGAACTATCCAAGGAACTGAAGGCCCAGGCGGGATACCTTATAAGTTCCACACTGAAACCCACTAAAGCGATGGCTGGCAAATGGAATTACAATTCTAATAAGTATTCTTACTAATAAATGTTGTAGTGTGCTTACTGGTTTTCCGTGTTACTATTTCCAGTTCTTTCTACAGTATAGCAACCTGGCTAACGTTCATGCGGAGAATCTTCCTCTAACTGCAGTAGTCACCGAAATACCAACAACAATGTTATGTGCGAGCATGAAATCACTAACCAGTTAGCTTAGAGCTCATAAAGGATTCAACCTAAACCCCACTAAGCCAAAATCACCACCAAATACTTCTACTTGATATTCATTCAACATACCGTTGGCCAGTCAATGCAAGCATAGCCGAAACAGTTTGATGACTTTGGTCGACAATTTGAACAACAATTTCCGGTTGAGATATGATTCAGTGCACTAAGTAACCGATCACACTGGTTGTATCCAAGTGTTAAGCAATTCATGCCAAGCCTTAGGTCATTAACACTTTAGGTGGAAGCTACGTTTGCAATTCGCACCACTATCCGTACGCTGGAAATATATTACCCAATATAGTGATGTCTGTGGGAGTATACCTTAGTGTGGTGGGTGGATGTAATATTAAAGACCCCCTATGCATCAATACTCGTGATTCCCCCCAGCTGGATAACTTTAAACGAGTAGTAAAAGTGTGCATGCTACGTCAGATGTTTTTTATCTCAAATTTTGGACACCGATTTACTGTATCACTCGTAAGAACAAAATGGTCAGGGAAAGTGTCTCACTGCTCGCTTTTTCTGAATCAGGTAAAACGAACAAGTTTTCCTCTCACAAAGTATGTTCGTGGGAAACGAAGTGACATTTTACGAGCCTCAGTTGGAGTGCTGCCACGCTGACAACCAATATAAACGCGGCTTGTTCTGTCTCCCAAATCCGCTACGGCCGGTCATAAATTGAAGATCCTCCATATTTGGTCATATCACCGACATTTGTCAATGCCATTTCGACATGCGTTACATTTGGACCTAATTTTCACCCAGCTTCCGAGATTTCATCGGCACCACATATCGATAATGAAGCATATAAACGTTTTGGTTATAAAACCGCTTACCTAATGACCTTCTCTGTACAGCTAAATTCTTACCGGTTAGTCTGGTCTGGCTATCAGACGAAGCGCTTGAAAGAGGTCACGGCCACTCACCATGAAACGTAACATGGGGAATAATGGCTCAGTGTAGGTACGCGAAGAAAAATACCACTTATCAATCCAGACGGCGTTCTTTCTATTGATTCCAAACCCAAATGTATCACAGCTTGTTATCATAGGTGTTCGAAATACTTGTGGCTAATCTGCTACAATGAAACCAGTGTTGTTGTTTGTTGATTGCGATATCCGTGGGGAATGGATGAACAATGAGATATATGATACGCACTGTCGAATGGAAAATGCTCTGTAAACATCAACACACAAATTGTTTGTCTGCCTACCCGGCGCAGTTAGCCTGAATTTTGGTCCATAAAACTGGGTACAGCTTTGAATGGATCTAACTGCCACTCTTTTCTCCCCTTTTATCTACCCAGGGCTTCCAGTTCTCACGATTGTATGCCAAATAAACAGGAGTGCCAGTCGTTGCTATTGATGTTATCGTCAATATTAGTCTGTTTACGATGATGATCTTGCTCGTTCGGCTTGACGTCGTCCGGCAGTTTCCGTGCTAAAAGATGACTGAATGGCATTAACGTTGCAGCTATAGAGTGCATGGAGTTGTCTTAGGACTGTGACACCAAAGTGGTACCCAATAAAGACAACAGGGCTGTGGATGTCCGCGATTGATTTTTCTACCTATGGGACTGTATTTTGAATAACATGATTGCTAATGGGAAGCATTTCCGCAACCTGGTACATCACTTACGTCAACCACAAATCTTACTCACACCTAATGCTTGTACATGTGAGATCGCAACTCAAGCATTTTCAACTGAAGATGGCAAATGTGGTCGCAACTGGTTGCGGCTTTCGAACGTAGTGAAGATTTTCTCCAACCGATGTTCACAGTCAGTTGCCCACCCCGCTTACTGTCCACGCGCATGAAGCCAGCAGGTCAGAAGACAGATTTTGAAATACCAGGATTTATCACGTTCATTTGTGTAAAAATCATAGACATATAGACTTTGATGGTTAGGTCACACAGCAGTGATACAGTTCTACCACACATCAGGAAGTACACCTTTTGCGCAGCCCCAAACCACTTTGATGAAAAATGAAAGCGACGACTTTTGATAGTAAGAAATGAAAAGAACCCGTGCTGAGTTACGTCTGGCTGACCCGAATTTGCTCCACTGCAGTGATTACTTAGGTTTAGTTCTGTGCGTGTTACCGTTAGTTGGCTGGGTTGCTTGTGGCTTAACTGTGATTAATGAAGTTGTGTGAAGAATGATTGTAAGTCGCACGAGCGACGTCTTACTCCTACCTGGGATTTAATTGTTCGCCTTCAAAACATAGTCACCCTGCGTCCGTCTACGCCCTCACACAGACGGTTTATGAATCAAGTCCAGCACATTCTCTTCTTTCATACAACCACTGGATCGCACGGCAGCAAAGTGTATCGTTACCGCCTTTCTGTTGGTTTTTATTCTCCACTCGTATGTGGTTTGGTGAGTCTTTAGTCCACACTATTCCACATTAGTCATTCAGCGGTTGTTCCTCTACCCACTGTGTGATTAGTAGCTCAGGGTTTGCACTTACCAATTAGCGCGCTTCATAACTATGTTGTTGCTAATACGTGGCGCAGGAAGAGCTGACAGGTTGGCTTGCTCAGTGGTGCTAACTTCACAAATAGATAGGTCGCCCTAATCCTCGTTCAGAAGATTTTCCATGAACCACCCTGTTTATCGGTTGGTCTGCAAGTTCGGAGGTATGAGCAGTGATGGAAGATGCAGAACGTCTAAAACGTAAACTCACCTAGTTCAGAGATTACATAGTACACCTCTTGGTGAGAGATATTTATTTTACACGGGGAAGGGTCGGAAAGCCAGAAATAGAATATCTCAAGATGTCCTGTTGAATATCTGCAATCACTAGAAATGGAATTAGTTTGAAGACTCACTGCTAAACTACAATTGTGCAAATTGTCTAACGATCATTATTTTCCGACTGCTGGTTTAGTTGAGTTTTAATCCCAATCAGTCAGGTCCGTGAATCCTTCCTTTTCAGTACGGTTTGTTTTTACCGAAAACTTTTCTCAGAGGTGGACATAAACACTCTTTTGTATTTTTCAAATACTGGGAAGCAAACACTACAAAAGCACCTGGGAATCTAGATGATTATCCAGGCCAGTTTCTGGCCATCTTTATTGGCAGCGATGTCTCAGTCAGAACCAATGGGGCTTAGGTGTCATAAACCAGTGGAAATAACAGAGATCCTATTGTGGGGTCCAAACACTTGGCATACATGCGCCTAGACTGCGCAACTAAGCAAACGTACTCTTTTGCGTGTACACTGATTTTTGTTTCTGGATATATCATGCAACTGGCATTCGAAGGTTAGACTTATCAAATAACTTCGCGAAAACTGTTCCTGTATGCTTACAGAACTAGTGATAACGGGGCCTTTCTGATCATTCCAAAGCCGGCGTATTACACAGGCTGCTTGATTGTATTCTTGTGTGTTGGACTCAGAAAAGTGAAGTGTGGTTGGACCTAACGGTATTTTAGATGTATCGGAGAGCAGTCGTCAGAGGTGATGGCTTTCGTGTCACAAGGATAGAAACCAGGGCATGCTGGCGTGCATACATTGACAGGAACAGTTTACACTGCATCTTTTGTAGTTCCACGTGTATACCCACATCCAGCACACAGTTGAAGGGGCAAGGCCGGAGAAAGTGTTAGCAGTGTCAGATCTCGCTTATCTGTCCTTCGAACTCGAAACTAGCTCGACCAAGGTAGGGCGGTGTCGTGCCTACAACAGTTGGTACAGTTGTGTGGGTGCGTGAATGTGCGCTCGCGTGTCTCATTTCATTGACTCCATAAGCATTTGCGTGTAGGTTCATTTATGTCAGTCGCGAGTGTTCTATCCTCATCTGATGTTCTACTTGGTAAGCTCAACTTGAGCCTTTTTCGTTAGATTTTGCTGAATAGTCAGCAAATGAGAGTAAAATGTGTTTCCCTTGAGAAGCCTACAGAAATCAGCTGAACTATTCGAAGTTTCCTCATTTTTGTCACGAACACCAGCATCAAAGTGCGCTTAAAGCGCACATTCTTGTCCACGTTTACTGACACCTTGTAAGAACGCAAGACCAAATAAGCAACATTTGATGGTCCTGTTACATATGTAGTTATGTTTCAATTTTGTGTTTAAATGACAGCTCGATTGTGGACAGGAGGTTTGGAATGTACCTCATGTAATTATCATCACCATAACCCTGGTAATGTACACACATTCAAGATATGAATGTTTCTGACAGGTAAACACATCACCTTCTACAGTTTGCTGTCGTTAGTGAGATCATGGTGCTTTTCAAATAAGTCCTAAGGTAACCACTTGGTTTGAGTGACAACGAACGACCTAGTTATTAGCTGGTTCTACAAAGTTATTTCTCATCAATGCTGCACGCGCCATAGAGGCAAACCGACATTCGTTGAGTGTGTATCAGAAAGATAGTTCGGATGCTCACCCGCCGCACTGTTAAGTCGTGGTAATCGGGGTTATGGGTGAGTGCACGAGCGCAGTTTCATAACCGCCGTATTTTCTTCCGCGACGCCCTGGCCAATTTTAAGAAGTTCTCACAGATCCTGTTTTCAAGTCTGTGGGGTAACTGGGCTGAAGTAGCTGTGCACGTCTTTATTGACGGTCAGTGTGATAAGCTGGTTACAAAACGGTGTCCTAAAACCTTGTTTTCGCAGCCGGCGTTTGTAAGAATTCAAACCACCTACAAACGGCTGATCGACCCCACCCAACGGTTAATCAGTGACAGTTGTTTAGAATTGCCTTTTATATATATAGTCAGCTTCACATCAGTTACTTCACGCTTGCATCTTTCCTTCAAGATTCACGACCTGAAAGGCAAACTGTCTGCATCAGCCTCACCCATGTTTGTCAGAAATGGCAGCGGCCATGAATAAACAATGCGCTGTGACAATCCAATGGTTAAACCCTTCTAGATTTATACACACACTCCAAATAAGGACCAGACCGTAGGACATAAACAAACATCGGGCTATAGTACTAGTTCACACGGACCAGCACAAGCATGGTTTGCCCCTATTTCACTTTTACGTGAATGTATCCGTCTGTTTGCATATGGCACCAGTAAAACCATGATAATCTGGCTAAAGTCACTATAGTGTCCTGCTGTGGTAGATAACTAACATGAGTGAACAGGTAACAAACCTTTTCACACGGTAAATGAAAATGTCAGTGAGAAGAAACCGGGCCAATCCCACTACCCATCCTACGCTCCTGATTACACAGGTCAAAGTTTTCATTTATGGTCAAATGTGGGTGCTTAATCAACACTGCCATCATCATCGTCAGCGGTGGAAAAAAAACAACGGTGAGAATGTGCCACTGGACTGGATCAACCACAAAGACACTTGTTGATGTGGCAGAAAACCAAAACCCGATGAAGAAAAGCCGTAAATTTACAGAGTTTGAAAAATATTTGACAACCACGCTGTGAATGTCGTGGAAAGAAGCTTGGATAAATGTGGTAGCACATCTGACTCTTTGGGTAGGTCAAAATTGATGCATTCACCGAGAACAGTGGGACAATGTTTACCGTAAGGAAAGAGGCGTTTAAGCATCTGACGGAAATTAATAAAATCTTTATTAGAAAACTTTGAAATATCAATTGGAAAGGCGGAGACAGCACATAGTTCATGACGAATAGTTTTATGCAACCAGCCACACTCGTCGAACCTTTGATGGATCGCCAGTACATGCTGTGAACATGGAAGATCATTCGAAAGTGAAACTTCGAGGTAGTTCATAGAACGAAATTTTACTGTGAGGTTTAAGCATGTGTGTAAGCGCTGAAGCGACAAAGCTGTCAATTAGACTCCCAATCCTGCTAACACTAAAACCCATGTGTGGGTGTTCTGAAGAGGTCTGCTGATGACTTTCATACAATCTCAGTAATTTTGTCAGCTAATCCTGTAGAGTTGTGCCTTGAACGTTCTCGACAGAGTTGCACAATGCACCAACATTCTCAGCATATGTATTTAAACAGATAGTGGAGCATATTTACTAGGTCTAAAACAACGGTGTATGGAGGACTACCTAGAAAGAGATCAAGACCAGAGCAACTTGGAGTATCGATTTGCGGCCATCCTTGTATGATGAATTATCTATTTCATGTGAAACCCTGTCCGATAAATTAAGGTAAAGTGGGTGTGGTTTTAGTTAAGACAAAGTTTCCAATATCGCTGTAATCCAGTTTCTCAGTGTAATATTACAAAAGGCAGCAGCATACGTTCTAGCAGCACCCGCTTAGTATTGAAGTGATTGAATGAACTAACCAATCAAAGGCATCGATATTCCCCTGGTAAAGTTTGAAGTGAACTGGAGTAAGTCAGCTTTTTGAAGACACCATAGTGTTTGTGATAATGGATGTTTCTGAAATAGTTCCAAATCAACAAGCCAAGCAATCAATTGCATATCTTTGGCCATGTTTCCGAATAAGCGGTACTGCTCACATACTTAGCAGACCGTTAATTCACGTTTGAAACTTATTTGCTAGTGAGACAACCAAACAAGTAGCCAAAACTTATAAGACTCGTTTTGGAAGTGAAGCTTTTAATGGGTCTAGTCGTTTATGTGCATTTGGCGCCATAGCTCCGCTCATAATGAAACCAATAGACTACAACCGTAGAATTCTTCATTAAAAGTACTGACAACAATAATTTATTCAGCCGGAAGACTGGTGATTCCACTCGAGGAGTTCACATTTCTTTACAGAGGAACTTGTTCAATGGGTCAAACCAGAATTGCAACAAGCAGACAGTATTCTTCCCGTTGGTGAAAAATGTATCATTCGTCTGGAATTAACAGTGGGGCTTCTTCGTCACAGCATTACTCGCAAGCGACTTGTTTGACCTAAAATAAACGGAGTAATGAAAACTACACTTGCGCTTTACTCATGAGAACCGCTGATCGACCTTAGTTGGGTTGTTAGGCTGATACACACCACTAAGAGGCACCAATTGATTGGGACCAACTGGATGCTAGTTGTTATGAACAATTGGATCCCTCTGTCAAATGTAAGGTGCTTAGTAAAAATTGATATCCAAGTGTGAGCAGCGTTCAACTTGTGCTAAACCATCACTTGAAACCGCGAGTGCATACTAAGATTTTAATGAATGTATTGATGAGGACGCAATGTTACGAGCAATTTGTAATGCTCAATTTCTCAGTCATCTAGACTGGCCTTCCCCAAGCTTTTTGTTGTTCTAGGTTAATAAGGGCAAACTGTTAGCACATTATCAATCAAGCAGTTCGCATTTCCTTTGCCTTTTTCACTGTGGTGAACATTATTTTGAACTGATGGTCAAATAGTCTCCCTGAAGTCGTCACTTTTCTACTCGGACATGGAAGTCTAATTAAATTCATTCTCAATTTGAATATCACCCACAATTGATCGCAGCCTTCGCATTCAGATAGACTTT
>QNGE01006906.1:0-22436 GCA_008508345.1 Paragonimus westermani
GCCCGCTTTCAATCAGATGAGCAACAATAGCGCTGTTGACCGACCGTGAATCCACATGTCCCAGCCATCGTAGATGATGTTCTTGAATTGGTTTTGAAAGCTGTCTTGACCATTGGCGAAACCCCGTCGCAGCTACAACGTCAAACGAGTAACGGCACCAGTCTGATTTTCAAAACTCTAAGGTTAACGTTGTCTAACGTCTTCCCCAATCCAAAAGTAAAACGATCAGTTACGGTTCAGCTCAAAGTTCCATTTGCGAAGTCATACTCGAGCAACTGAATTGAGTTGAGTCGTTGATTGCTGAATCGCATGTAGTTTTCCTCGACATGCACATGGTAACACAGGGTGCTGATTTTCCTTCAGACTATCGACAGTCCCCGGAGGGTGCTGTACCACCATGAATTCATCGGGATATCGTTCGCTTCCCTCGGTTTCTGGTCAGTAAGAACCAGTCAAGATTTGCTGTTGAGATCGGTAGACCACACTGAAGTTGTATTTCTGCCAAAGTCGTGGCGTAGCGTAGGGTGGTTTGCTGGTAATAGTAATCAGCGGCATGAGGTTCATGTAGAGAGTTAATTTGTTGCCAAAAGCAAAGTCGCTGAACCGTTCTGTGTCAAACACGTATACAAACGTTTCTTTTCCCACCTAAGTGTAAGGTTTTTCAGTCTATGTCCACGTTCAGCTGCGAAAACCTAAGGGTCTTTCTTGTTGTGTGCACACTAGGTCTAAATTGTTTGGGCTGCTGTCATGCTGCACTTTGTCACTGATCTGAGTCGAAGTATAGCAAAACTATCCCGAGTTTAGTGAACATATCCTTCCATTTTCCCTAAGTTCCATTCTCTGCCTTTATTACTATGCCGTCGGATGGACATCATGACTTTGAGTAGTCCGGATAGAAACGGACCGTGATGGTTGACCAATCTGTTAAAACGACGGACTGCTTTCATGCAGTATGGTGGTAGTACTTTTTGTGTCATTCTGGTATTATCTCGGTATCCCTTCTGGTATATTTAGGTCAACGTTAGACCGTGAAGGATGACTGCAGCTTCACGTATATCAGACTTTCCCAGTCTGAGGTAGATCCCATCCCTTAACAAAAATAATTTAGTAGCGTCGTGTTCCACCACGGTTGCACTACAGATCAACAGATATTCTACGATGCATATACATTCACAAAAACACCTTATATTGGTAGCAATCGTTTCAAGAAAATCTCATTAGATATATTCAGTTCAAAAGTCAGGCTCACCGAAAACGTCCTAATGGTGCTCCAAAGGCTGTCAATCGGTTCCATTTCTCGTTTACTTTTACCTGTCAAATGTGAACGGCGCATCAATTGGGAGAGAATATTCGTCTTCACACGAACTTTGAAGTGATCTCAGAGCAAGAAGACTCCGTCTACTCCATTGAGTGAAATGAGAACAAGTCGTCTGTCCGACTGGGGTTCTCCTGATCATTAAAATCGCTGGCTTGAAACACTACTTCCACTTCTTCTGCTCAGATTTGTTCTCATCATCATCAAACGTTTTACTATTGAGTTATACTCAGGAGTACAGTGGTTCGGGCCGTCGTCAGATCTAACAGTAGTTCACGAAGTTGTAGAATAATAAATAAAAACTAACACGTAACGAAAAAAACAGAAGGAAGATAAACGAAAAAACACGAGTTTCATGTAGAAGAATCAACGGGTTTACGGATACAGACCTGGTGCTGACTGCGACGTGATCTCATGCTATACAGTGGTTTCAACCAGCGGCGTGGATGGTTGCGAACTCTCTCACCAATTAGACGGTATCTACCAATCTTACTCAGTGAGACAATAAGGGCTTTCAGAGCTCGTGGACACGTCGCTGTTTGACGGCCTCGCGGTTTCTTTTGTAGTGCCACACTGAGTAATGCACTATGAGACAGACGTTCTGTCCGCATACGAGCACATCGCCCAACCAGCGAAGACTGAATATTTGTGGTATCTCGGTTATCGGTCGCGAACTTGCACGTTTCCTAGACACGTGCCGATGGACTATCGCGTTGTCTACATATTCAGCCCTTTTGATGCACGTCAACCGACGGGGACGATGGTGGTCAAATACCAACAGTCTGCGTTCATGTTCCACAAGAATGGGTCGAATATCTGATCCATAAATCAAAATTGAGCGTGCACAAACATTGTAAACTCCGTCCTTAATCAGCAGATATCCATCCTTGAGATTTCATGATCAACGGAGGTTGGCGAATACACCACCACTGTTCCCAATCATCAGAAAGAGTGTTTGAAACTCTGTCAACAAGTAGTGCCGTCGATGGCACCGACACATTTAGAGATAAAGACTCAAACAGACAAATCGCCCTCAAGACTCTAACGTACTTAGTCACATTGTCGTTCACCATCTCGTATGAACGGATAAACAGGATGCTGACTGGAAACTACAACCTCGACTGACTAATTTGCACCGGCACTCAAGGTGTGTGAGAAGTCTTCCTTTACGATCATGCGCCTCGGTTAAAGTTCACTTTGTCTTTGTGCTGACAACTTCGTGGGTAATGCCACCGTCTGAGCAGAACGTTGAACTGTTGCACATATTGACGCAGTTGTGTGTTCTCTTAGTCAGAACTCCGGGACGATACTTTTGTAAGTAAACTACTGATCGTGGTGTTAGAATCATGTGAATAATGTGTCAGTTCATTAACAGCCACGACTCTAACATACACACACTTTCTCGAATTCCTTTGGTTTAGATCTTCCGTCAGAAATCGCTTCATATCTACCAAAACAGCAGAACCCATTTTTTGATAGGGAAGTACTTCTCCTCTGAACCTTCCATACAGATTCGTTTCTATGCCCGGCATGTTATTTTGGGGGTAGGGTGGTTTTGCTGTTCCAAATTAACGGAACTGTGGGCTGAATGGTGAGGTTTCTGAGCCGCCCGGAAAGCGGGGTACAAACCAAGTCTAACTTTAGAAGTGATCCGATGAAGTTGATGTTTGCTAGCCGTTTAAGCGTGCCTGATACACTGCATCAATCTCACGTGCTTTTGGCGTAAGACTTTTTGTGAGTTTTCCGCTTTGGATCCTTAAATTGTCAAGATCCCAAAAGAGGGGATCAATCGTGCATGAGACGTAGTCACACGTTTGAGCCAGTACTGTTGGTTTAGTGAAATAAATGTCCATTGACCGGTGTGAAGAACAGACAAAGCGGAAATCGGACAGTCACTGGGTCACCTGTCGAGGCGATCGGTTAACCTGAGCATTACGCTTAAGTGAATGTGGTTGAACGCTTGTGTGTGATGACCCAGTCGTGCCTAAAGTGACATTAACGGCGCAGTGGTCAGCAGGATTGCCTCATGAAAGAGTGGCCGGAGCTCTAATCTCGGTCCTGGTAAGGATATGCACTACCGATGGACCGTAACAAGATCAAAACTTGTGTATAGTGCTTCTGTTCGGAAGGAGTTGACTGATCAGTCTATGGGAATGTGACAGCCGTGACCAGTTAGGTGCGAGTGATGTTCAACTTATAGCAATCAAATCCCTAGCTACTTGCCAGCAAGGTTGAAAGAGTTCACTCAATTGGACCACATAAAACGAATCACATTTCTGAGTAAGTACATCCCAACTGCGTTGGTTCATACTGTTTTCCAAATTTGTCGTATTCAGCTGGCAGCGCTCGTCACCGCCGATAACCGATCTAAACATTACCAACTGACGAAAGATCGATGCATTATCAAGCTAGATCAACGTCCCGGAGTCAGTCCAGTTTATTCTCCACACTTACTAGCGGTGTGGTAACGGGTGTTCTTCCAGTCTGTGAATTAACACCTTTGTTTCCTTTCATTCCCTATTTTCTAACTTTTCAAATCGAACTCAAAATAATAAAATAAGTTCTGTTAGCAAATCAACAAACCAGGTAGTTATTGGAAGAAAGATGGGTAGAACATCGACTGCTGAATTGTATGCAATTTTTCAGGGTGCACGGTTTATGTTGTGCGGGTTGGGATAAACCGATTAATGGACATGCACCTGAACGGGCTAAAATCGATTTGACATACGGAAGAGGTTGTCTATTGGCCAATGCCAATATGATCGATTAAAGCCACTTGCGTGACCAGACCAGTCGGGTTGAAGCTGGGCAACTTGGAGTGATTGTATGATTTTGTTGCCGCTACTTTTCGTTTGTTTGTTACGAAAAATGGCAGTTATCGACTGGTTATTGTGGAAGATATTTTTGAAAGTGCGATCGCATAGTTTGTCGTTCTATACCGCCTGTAGATTCATGGGCTTTTGTACAAAAAGAGTACTGCCTACACGTTCTTACAACAATCTAAAGGCCCAAGAAATACAAAGGGCATTCGATCCAATGAAACACCTCCAGTAGTACCTGACTTGATCCCGCTCCGCAGCTCGACGACCTTGACCTCGTCGTACATGCGTCCAAGACGAGTAACTATAGCATGCTTTACTCGACCTCTGAACATGGTTCGAAGTTAACAACCATTATTTCACATTTCAAGAGATAATGTGAACAGTGAGATCAGGTATGTTCACTCGATGAACGCCAGACACGACCAACGATTGCAGATCTGGCAGCAACGACGGTGTTTGACAGTCACACATTATCGTATCTATTTGCTGTCACAGGTCTTGGCCACAAAGGTGACCACGGCAACTACACAAGTTCCGTTAAGCAGTATAACATAAAGCACATAGCCAAACGTACGTGAGTCTCAGCGGCTAATGGCAGAAAACAAATCAGGATTCGATCTCCAAGACTTGCATTGCCTGATAAAGCATAAGAATAACATGTTCGGACACACAGTGACGTCACCTCGAATTACGTTTTTCCCATACACCGTTCGTTGGCTCATATAACTTGTTTCGACAGTACCCAGAGGATTTAAATAAGTTCAACACTCTTCATGCAATGTTACGGCATAAGCACACTTTATATATTGTTACTTACGCATCAACATATATGTATATATACATATGCATATACAGTGTTGTGTCACTTATGTATATATGTGCATATATGTGGTGCATATATATGAACAGCGAAGATTTAACCTTCTGAATGATTTTATTAACATTGAAAGTTCCTTTCAGTTGCCACTTCACGATAACTCTGGAAACCTCTTAAAATCCTGTTTTGCACCGGTGCCAAAACAGTTGACTGATCCAAAACAATTATTACTTTCGAGTTTCCTCATCAATACGGCTGGAGGCATCCGTTTCGGATTAGCTTGTTACAGTGATGGAAGCCAAAGTACGCCTGCGCATAACATTCATCAAACTGGGCTTGCACTGCACATTCACGCCACTCACACATCAGTTATCTCATGTAAAGTCCAAGGACTAAGACCAGGAGGCGTGTGTCCAATGGCCAATGCTGGTTAGCCAAATGATAGGCTACCACGAAGTTGAAACTGTTACCAATTGAAAAATAAACACGCCGGCTCGAATGATATCGAAATGGTCGTGGGAAAAATACAAGAGGAAATATTGGAGTGCCGAATCTCATGAAATGGTTCTTTTTACATGAAGGAGTTGAGTGTTGGCATCAGTGGCAACCGTAATGTTCTGAGACCAGTATCGTACGTAGATGAGTGTTTTTGTTTTGTGGTCCTATTGAAATGCAAAACCCATGGATTAGTTTTCCGAACAAATAGCCCTTGTGCCGTCCACGTTCTTGGCTCATAGCACTACTGTACTCCAAGGGGGGAGAAGAAAATTTCTAAATGAAGACAGGAAAACAAATAAAACATCGATCGTACAACACACCAAAAAAGCTGGGAAAAGGAACAGATTGAAAGCTACCATAACCCATGTTTCTGGAAAGGAGAGCGGGTAGTTTAGCAAGCGACGGTGGTCGCCGGTTGCGACGAAACAAGAATAGATATAACGGACATAACTTATTTGCGCCCGTCATATTCACCGTGTCTCCGCTGATGCGGAACTATGGATACGGTGAAGAATTAGCAATCGGAGGTCGTCGATGCATTCGCGGTTGCATTCACTCCAGTGTTATGTAACCACGTCGCCATTACCTAAGGGAATTACAGTGCCCTTGCATGCTACGTCTTCCGATTCACTACAGCGCATTTATCACTCACTGAGTCATCATTACAACACAAAAGACTCACCTGGATAATATTTTGGTATCGTAGCTTCTGGCCATCGGGATTTCACTCACCTGCCTTCACTTGCCCATACAGCATATGTTCTGGAATCTGTTTGTCGCTTATCCGTCCACGTTCTGTCAGTGTTAGAGACCATCTCCGGTCACTGAACACCCAAGAGATGTCTTAGACAGTTCACATGGAAGCGGCTTAGATGTCACACATTCTGCCAACAAAATGTCCAAATTTCACTACCGTACAACAGTGTGGACAGCGCCACTGAGCAGTACACAAACATATTGGTTTCCACTCTCAGGCTGTGCTTCTTACAGACACGTCTTTTTTGAAGCCCAAAAGCAGCGTTAGCCTTCGCCACATGAGCTTGCAAGTCGCGGTCTAGGGAAAGAACTGTCGACAGATTGCTACCTAAATGCTAGAGTTCTTCGAAATCACCTAGAGTTTATTAACTAATGCAGACTCAAGGCGTAGACGTAACACTTCAGCCAGAAGAAAGCTGAAAGACAGAAAACGTCCTACCTATGTTAATATCCTAATCAATTTTGGGAGCCGCAGACGTGAAAGCCTCGGTCAGTCGTTGAAGCTTCTTCCCACTGTGTGCAAATAGCACACTATAGTCTACAAGCAGCATCTTGCGCATTGTGGAATTGCGTAACCGAATTCGAGCGCCGAAATGCTAACCATTCAACAGGCGATCATTCGTGAAATATTCCGCTCCACTAGTGTTCTCAAAGTTCTGAATAACAACTACCAGTGTATTAAGATGGAATCAAAGTGATTTCCTGGGTGGAAAAAGCCCAGCCAATTAATCAAATATGGCAGTCAACTGCCGCACTGACTTTGTTCGTAAGTGTTTCGTAAAACAAGTTGCTTAAACGTATATCGAATTTAAACAAACGAGTTACTTAGGGCAAGGTCGCGTGAATGTAACGACTGGGCGTTGTAATGCCCGGATAACTGTTTGTACATCGTTTGCCGCGCCTACCTTCAAACAAGGGTATGGTCAGGGAAAAGTTGGACTTTCAAAGCACTAATTTTTGATCCCAGATGTAACGAACTAATTGGGGCGAAGCAATTTCCTGAGCTCGCCCATCCTTCCTCAGAGATTTCCTTGACAATCCTCCTTCACCTGCAGCCTTTCGGTTTCGCAGTTGTACAACAGCTGTCTGCGCTTCTGAAAAAGCTTTGACATCATACTGTGGCAGAATATGCACGGTCTCTCCGTAAATGGTAGCAGGACGGTTTAGAGGGCTACCAAAGTGTTTGTACAAGACTCTCATGATATCCTCTGGTTGAGTGTACGTAAATTGAGAGTCTTGACCAATCCCTGCTTCGGTAGACTGGACATGGGGACCAAAACCGCCTTAGGTGCACCGTAGAACTCCTTGGCGGTAAGCCCACCTGCTCACCTTGCTTTTCTCACCAGTCGTCCTTGACCCCATGAAGCCGTTCAGCGAGTTGACGGCAAACATTTCGAAAAATGACTCTTTTGTCTTCACTGTGGAAATGACAGATGCTGCATCCCCCCCGATCAGTTTGATGATAGCTACATTGTTATCGTCGAAGCAATCAGGCCGTTTCTGTCGTTCGATATCAATCACCTTGGCACATTCTGAATTAATTCATTCGTTAAGGTGTTGCCATATACTCTCAAGGGTAGTGGATACAAAATCGTATTTCAGACCAGCGGCAACTGCACGCTGAAAAGTAGCCTTCGTGTGATACACACTTCAAGAATGTTGCGCTGTCGCACGACCAATTAATCAAGCAAACGGTGATGACCACTTCGTGAGTGAGTATACTCCGTGATGCTGCTCTCATCCGGCTGAAATCGGTTTTGTGACAGTCAGCTCATGAGGACCATACAAGTGAAACGATATCATGGAGTTCGAGGACTCCGGGCCAGGCTACCGAATCGCACCCATCTGGGGCTTTCAAGTCACACATTCGGCCACTCACTGGCCCCAACAGCGTTGTAGCGGGTAGTTGATCATACAGTTTGTTCTTCATCTCATTAGTGTGACATATAGTTGGACCATAAGCAATAAAGAGTGTGGTAGGCGTACCTCGAGCGAATCGGAGACGCGTCGGCAGGATTCGAGAGCTGATGCCGTGCGGTCCGCCTATCACCAAAGAATTGGTGCGGTCAACGGTTTCGGAACAGACACCGTCTTCCCGAACACCTTTTACCGGGCAACTGATTCAGTAGTACAATGTGTGCTCATCGCCTGCTTCTTGAAGATGATTTTGGTCTGCAAGCCTTGTCTCTGACTCAAACACTGGACATTTGGAACAAAAGGAGATAGTCTTCCCGAAGTATACTAACAGAGAACTCTGATTCGAAGCCATATCTGAAAAGCAACAGGAGCTTTTGACTCAAAAACCGTAACTATAAAGCAGTAGCATCGAGACTTTTCTTGGAGGATTCTACCCGGAGCTAGTGATCCAAAATCCTCACTCGCTTGACAATGAGTGGTTAGCTTGGTCAGGGGCGGCACTGGATAGGAGGTTGACGATCCATTCCGACTCAGTGCGGAGATGATATGTTGTAACCCACAGCAAAATTATCGAGATGCACGAACACACATACACAGCAAACTATTCATCCAACGTAACCACGGTAAAAGCAGACTAATGAAACGACGTAACAGAACTTTTAAAATATGCGAATTGCAAATCCCCCAATAACACATAACAGTCCGGTAGGTACAACACACTGACATTACCGATCAGTAGGGATACATATCGGGAATCGGGGCGCACCGGGTAGTGCACATAAAATAAACTTCGCCGTTGTGTACACCCATTCTTGACGCAACGCAAATGCATTAACCAACTTCAAAAACTATCCTGAGCTCATAAATGCACGTCTCACTGCTTAAGCAACATTAAGCGGTCAGAAGTGTTACATACAGCCATACGGGTGTAACGGTTTTTTTTATTGAGGGATACCTTTCGGCCTGTTTGGTATGGTAGAACCCAGAAGCACACAAATAGTAGTCAGTATGCCTAGCCGGTTCGACGAAGTGCACAAGCCTGTCCATCACGCCAAACAGCAGAAAAGAGCATCAACACAAGACCTGAATGTTCATCGATATAGCACATCCTAGCCAAAGTTGCTCACCAAGGTGATAGCTTGATTATATACATTTGTTTAACAAATGATGGAGAGTCAACAATGTTGACACTTGAATGCTGAAGCTTCCTCTATATTGATTATATATAATCTGTGGTAATGAAGCGTGTGCAATCCAAACATTAAAGTTAACCAGTAAGTGAACATCAAGGCCATGGATAATTTCAATGGTTTCAGTCCAACATACAATAAATTTCACTGTTGCTGTTCTGACTCACTTACAGTTTCAACTTCACAACAGAATAAATCGACCCTTAACGGCTGACCACCAAGCGTCCGAATCATCTCACTTGAACTTTGCACCCCATCACCTTGGTTGTAACATATCACGTCAAGTTCGCTCGTTCGTGGTTAGGATAAAGAGAACCAACAATTACCGAGACATGAATCAGGTTATAGACAAACGTTAGTTCTCGGCGCACCTTAAGCCACGAACATTGCATAAATTAATGTGTAAATCGGCGCCATTCCGAACAACCTAGAGATGCTCTACAAAACTTAGGACAGTACGCAAGTTTGTTGTGAACCACAACATGCAGGTAGAATGAATTGTCTAACACCATATCATGCGAAACTTCAATGCCAACCATATCCACAGACAATAAACCAATGGTTGGTAACAAAAATTACGAAAATTTAAACATAAAATGGAAAGAGAACGTACTTAACTCTGAGCCCAATCATTCTAAAGCAATATGCCTACAAGTAACACAGTTACATCTGCAAGTAAAAGTAGCTTGTTTACGGCTGCATCGTCACTTTTCGTTAATTGTCCTTTCGCACCAAAGGCGGCAAAATTGAAATCGTTGAACTCAACCGGTCGCCATCTCCACCCATAGACTGAGCAATTTACCAGGATTCTAAATTACCTAATGATCAACAACTGCTGGTTAATCTACAGGCCTCCATCCTGCTTAACAAAGTCAATACTTGTGCGATGTGTACACTGTGAAGACAGTGGAAAACGTAAATTTTCAAGGATGTGATAGGACGGTGGCTTGATCTGTCGTTCACTCTAACATTAGTGAGGAGTATCTTGGAATGAAAAATGTATTGACAGGAAATATTGCCAAACAAAAAGCAAAATAAGGTCAGAGGGAAGAGGTAAAAATGCTGTGGATGTGGTTAGGCTACCATTTCGGATAGAGTTTCTAACCTGTGAGTCGGGCAATGGAGAATTGCTGAACCGGACACAGCCAAGTTTCACGTGTATCCGGGTATGATAGATGTATTGCTATTTGGGAACTGGAACGTATGACGGTCTCTATCAGATTAAGTCCAAATTAGGGTTTGTAACCAGCACCTTTTTAGAAATCGTGTCATGTAAGTACTAATCGAAGAGAACTCTATCATGTCTCCGGAAACCATGAGTCACTTCGTATAAAAATCCACCAGGTTTGTCAGCTTGGACTTTCTTCAACATAGAATTGGTCTTCTAGAATCTATTATTAATTGTAAAAGCGCCATAAAACAAGGAAGGAAAACATGTCATGTACAGAATGAGTGAATTCTACAGGGTTGTACCTTAAAGGCCAAAAGTGCCTTCCTACTTGTTTGGTCAGTGATAACAGTGTGGGGCTAATGAGCTTACCAAATGAATGTGCCGATAAAAGCACCAAATTCTGGAGGTTCATTTCAAAACATTGTTGTAGGCCAGGCTGACAGTATGCGCATCTTCACTGTCAATAGTCGGATTCTTAGCGTCTGGTTTTTCTAACGTCACCATGATTCTTATTGCCATCATCGTAGTTGCGACCTACATGCTGCATATTTTGTTTAATGCACAGGCCAGTTGGGAATACGTTCGTGAGTTGGACATAGTCTGAATCTAGTGAAGAAGATAATTTGAACTTTCACTGGATGCTGACGAAGATCTACACAGGGGATGTTTCGTCTTCTTGTACTGCGCACGGCAGTCCTCAATCCACTGATGTGATAGGGGACATCTCTGACAACAGCCCATTTTCAATTGTGTTGATATTCCACGGTGAATCAACTAACAACGAAGCCAGCGTGAACGAAACAAAATAGACATCATGGATGTCTCAATCCATCTTACTTCTACAACTATATGATAAAAGTCGGAGAATAAAAGAACGCCAAGTAAACGATAGAAGCAAATGGCACTATGATACTTAATTAACGAAATGTCGGTGTGATATGTATGCATTTTGTTCACATGCTGGTAAGCAGGCAACTCAAATGATTATCAATCGTGCTAAGCTCTGGTTTCAACATGACAATGACAAGTATGACAAAATGCTACGATTCTGCCAACTGTGTACAAGGTCGTTGTTTCGTTGAGGGAAAGTATGTTCAAGGTTTTATCGATTTATCCCTAAGGAGACTTGGATTCGGTCTAAATTGTGTTCGATATAAGACCTTGTATCTTCTCATCTCAGGACTTTTATTCAAACCAATGGGAGAAAAGTTTTGTTTTAGTAAACCCGAAATTCACAACAACCCTACATCTATGGTATAACTGTCGGATCAAAACGGTTAAATGACTACAGAAAAGTGTGAAGTAGCCACTCCTGAACACCGGATAAAGAAAACGCGAGTCAGGGCAACTGACATTCTGAGTTAGCAGGACGTGCCCCTTGCCTGTAAACGGAGTAATGGAAAACAATATAGTTTCTTACGGCAGTGTGCTGCCAGCACATTCTCTACCGGGTAGCCCCAGATCTTGTAAGGAGTTCGCTGAACACAGTGAGGGCTTTTCCGGCAAGTGTTCTCGTGCTCAAACGACAACCCAATGGGAACATTTTACTGAGTTGTTTTCAGTCCCATTGGGCTCAGATAGAAACAAAGTGGTTGGTTCAATCAGCACAGGATGCGTTCCTGATTTGAAACGGATCGCGGTACTCCACCTGTGCACGGTCCACTGGACAGCCCTACGACCGGCTTGTGCCTGTCCCACTGTTTGTTCTGGGCTGACGCTTAATTTCAGAAGGCTAGTGAAAAATGTGCACAGGAATGTGATGTGAACAAGTTGTTCCGAATTGTTATATCCAAAATGCAATCACTGGCTTAAACAAGTTCCATTATAGTTTATATTCATGAGGGTTGTGGGGGGTGATCATTCTATTGTTCCACAACAAATTGGCTCGAAATGAAATAATATTTAACCGCGGTAGTCAAATTGTACGGCTTTCAATGTGGCTGAGTTGCACTCTCAAGGAATAGACGGTTAGCCTGGAAAACATCCTCACCAACTGATATGCGAATGATGTTAAACGTTTAAGCAGTTTGGTTCTCTTAAATTTAAATGCTATAATATTGAGGAATGTGAGATATCATCTCCTCGAAACAAGGTTCATACGAATTACTCAACCCACATAGAATATACCGTTTCTATTATTACTGTCTTAGAAATGGGATAGCATGCTGTTAGTTAGCTACTTGTGAGGAAATTGGTGTTAAATTAGCACGATCCAGTTGTCACATATTTTTCAGTTGCGCTGTCTGTGCTAAAGAGCTAAGTGAAAACAGCGGAGTTTAAGGAAGTTGTCTTGCTGGCTTTCCTATAGTTCGATTATTTGCCGGCAAAGTGTAGGCATCTTCACATAGAATTTTTTAGTACAAACGTGTTTTTAACCATTTATGTACTGTTGTCTTTGAAGATCATAGTCTGTGAGGTTTCTTAAGACAACCCAAATCCACGTTTTGAGATTAGAGGTAGCTGAACTTGGCTCTTTGTAAGTGCATACATGAAAATTCGCAGAGCTTGACAATTTCGACAGTGCGGTGAGACCAACAGTCATGTAGGCTGCTACTCTCAGCAGCGATCGAATTATTTTGTGACGAATATTCCACACAATTAACATAGAACTTACTATCAAGTCCAACGCCGGAATGCAACCTGAAGCACAAGCGTCACGCCCAAGCACTCAACCATTCTAAGTTGAGCCCCGTAGATCCAACGATTCACTCAGCGAGCTTGAATGTTACTAGACGCGAAAATCCCACTCACTGTTGGTCCAAAAGTATTCTGTAAGTAGCATTTAATTATGTAACTTGAGCTATCCGAGCACAAAAACTCACAAGTCCGAGGTTGCTGGAACGAAGGATAGCGCAGTTTGTTCACGATGTCATGTTGTTCCTGGCTTATTTGTTGAAAAAATGTCAAACACGGCGCCCAAGTTTTTCAACTACATTCCTACCACATTTGGTGCGGATATTTGTGATCTGGTTAACAGACTTTTTCATTGCATTATGCTGACGACGTAATAAAGCTACATTGCGTAAAAAGTGGATTTTGATCGATTCTACATAGGAACAACGTCTAAAGGCCAAGGGATCCTTGAGGCGATACAACAGGCTTATCCCGACCGATTCATTTCAGTGGAAACGTGCTGTCGAACCATCCGCGAACATCGTTCGCACGATATGCGGATACTACATTCCGGTGAAAATGTTCTTCCGTCATTCAGGTGTTAATGTATGCAGCTATTGACGCGGTAGGAACTACTAGATACTTTGCATTGTTTATCAGTCTGACGAAAAAATATGGCCAAATAACAGCATTGTGCGCCCCAAACCACGACGGCATTTGAAAATTAAAACTGTGTTGTGATTCCATTAACAAGCGTGGATTGTGCTGGGCCCAGTAACTCTGGTTTTGCTTGCTTGTCCCACTGAGAGGAAAGAATTCCCCTGGAGACGGTTTTTAGGTAGTAACTCCAAACTATTAGGACAAATTCAAATGCAGCTGTCAATCAGTTGTCTCATAGACCGCGATATGAAGCGGTCAGTAATGATAAAATACTAGGCAAGATAGTATTGTTGTATAACAAGCAGTTTCGTTTTGAGTAGTATACTACTCACAAATAATATACTGCCCACAGGCGACATTCAGGAACAAAAGGGCAAGCCCCGAAGGCCAAGAAGAGACTATCGGAATAGTGTATAAGTGCTGTGTGAGACCTTCCACCTAGGCGAATGCCCATGTGAGCGAGTTTGCGCGCTTGTGGTACCATTTTTGACGTCCTGTACGGGAGTTAGCGCAATAAACGAATTCGAATGCGAAGCGTCTCTTGCGGTCACAACTATATCCCCCGGATAAATTCCCGCTCCTGAGTAGATGCCTAGCGAGCTTAACAATGAAAATGTGTGGAGTAGAGTGTAAGACTAGTGCACAGCCAGTCTACAATTCTTCCGTAGTTATTCTTTTATCGGTTAAAAAAGGCTGTCTTTTATACATAGTATCCGTTGTGAAACCTTTCATTAACTTTCGGCATCGTTGCAGTAGCCTCTTATCGCTTGCCTGAATGACGGGACTTAAAGCCACTGCACGCATTCTGCAGGCTCATCGAAAGAATTCACCATGACAACGCCTGCTTTAGTGGTGACCATAGGCTAAATTATTTGCTAGGTGTCAATGTCCCCCAGCCGGCCGAAAATTAGTATCAGTCCAGAACTAACGGTGGGACAGACACACGTCAATCGCACAGCTTTTCAATAGACCGTGGGGCACCGCCATCCACTGTCACTCGTGAACGCTCCCTGCTCTGGTTGAAACAGGGATAAGCACTGGGTCTCGTGACTTCATTTGACAATAAGCCTACCGTGATTAGCTGAATCCAACGGGGGTAGTGTGAATCACACAGTGTAAGGTCCCGTTCAGGACCGGTCTCTCTAACACCAACTAGACGATCAACACAGCCACAAATTGGGAAGAACAAAACTCTACCAGTCCCAGATAAAAAAGACCTTCCACCATATTCCATCGCTGGATCGCTATACACAAAGTCTGAGTGAACTCCAGTCATCGCATTTGGTGTCATGTTCTTAACCAAGAGGAAGCGGGCGAAGCTCATTTAGGGGGCTACTCGACATGCCAAGGATTCAATTAAGTCGCAATTATGTAGCCCATTTAGAACATATTTTTTCGGAGTAAACTTTCATGGCCACTGCGACTGATCCCCACCTGACGTAGTAGAGGCTGTTTGTTATTTGGTGTGACCTGATAAAATGATCCGAGTGCTCGAATTTATGTCAGGCTTTCGAGTGCTATTGCGTTCAACAACACCCTGGTAATCACGATCAACGGTCAGATGATTGAGGTGACTTTTTACTTGTTTGCAGCTTCACTAGTCCCCTTTATGAAGACAATGGTGCAGAAACTATAAAACTACTTAGTATATGTTCACAGAACTGTATCTTAAACCCATACATTCTCACGAAGCTAGAGGTACAAAATACCAAAGACGCGTAACTGCTGTTTGTCTGTCCGGTACGGTTTCACCTGGTCGACATGGCCTCTGATATTCCTACAATGCAAAAGTCTGGCAACAATTCCAGGGAGGCCAAAGAAGGCAAGAGGCTTCACAACCATCCAGCGAGAAAAAAACAAGCTAACATGCGCCTAACAACTCTGCAAACTACAATCGCAACGTATGAAAACAAAGGACGCTGTGTCTGTCCACCTCACGTCAGTCGGATGAGAAATCGGCGTAGCATCCTTATTAAATGGTATGACAAACGAAGTATGTCTCCTTTAAGGCTAAATGAGGGGGCAGGACCTGTCCTCGCCAAGAAACATCTCCCACTTAACCCCATCGTTCCTAACTGTTGGCGCTGCCTGCAGTAACTAATGATCGTAGATTTCTCTTAGGATCCCGGCTGCAACCTTGTTGTCCCGCGTGTCTATTCCGTATCCATGCTACTGTGCATGCCTGCCACAAGGGGCGTGGTGCAAAGTCAGCTCAACTGTCTTCAGTTGTACGGGTAAGTGCACCCAGCAAATTGCTTGCGCTCTTTCCACCGATTTATCTAATCTTCTATTTTTCAAGGTCGCTTTAATGTGACCACAGAAGACGCTTAGCCCGCAAAATTGTTTATTGCACGAACTCCCGTACAGGTTACGTTAAAACATGTACACTCATTCGCACGACTGACGTGCATTCGCACACACTGGGTAGCAGTAAGCCGTCATTCGCCCAGGTGACACTTCCTCATAGCGCGTACACACCATCCCGATAGTCGTTTCTGGTCTATCGTCTTCTTGGCGTTGAAGTTTTCCCTTTAGTTCCCGAGTGTACGCACTATACTACTAACAAACGAGGCTGCCTGTTATACAACAGTTTCACTTTTGCTTTTTCGAATATTGTTTTGCCAACTTAAAGGTTACACACACTTCTCGCTTGGCGCGTTTTTGAATATCACTGGTCCCAGAGTAGCTTAGAGCTAGCTGTTTATCATATGTTGAACCATTACCGAAAATGTATAGCTTGTTTCCAAATCCTACCGATTCCTTTTCGTTGGACGGCTGCTGAAATTACATTTCCATTGCTCTTCAGAAAAAACCTTCTAAACTCTTAGTGGGTGAGGGCCGATCTCATATTCATCTGTCCACTATGGACCTAGCCAGAGCGACTGAACCCGAGCACATGATAAAACGCTTGAAGACAGCTCATATCCTCCATCCCAAGCAGCTGTAGGGCAGTAATTCTCACGGTCTAAGTTAAAATGCGTCAATTCAGTTTCTGAGGAACGTCTGTGGCTATCTAAGGTAAAAAAAAACACTGATTGGCCTTTGGGGAACTAGCATATATTTGACCTTTCACACTGCTGCTGACACACTGTAGCTACTTCTTAGAATGGCTTGATTTTTGTTGGCATTTTGTTGTGAAATGTGACATTTCCACTTGAGGCATATTTGTTCAACCCAATTGTACGTTCTATTTCCTCTAATGTCGAAATCCCCCACTTTCTACGTTCCGCACGCCACACGCAGGACGCTTCCTGGCTGTACAGTCACTTCTTCCTCGATCGTGGCAAATATATATAGCACTGCGCTGTTTGTTGTCTTCTGGACTATTGCTATTAAGTAACTCACGGAACCCGGAATGAAACTTTGTGGGAGAGTCTCCATAACACAGTCTCGAAAACACAAACCAAAGAACACACACAACCTCACAATCCAGGACGAAGTCAACGTAGCCACTACATGTTGGCAGGAGTAGTTCGTACAGCGGAACCGCAGACATGTTGCGAACCTTCTGGCAGTAAACAAAATGTTGTCTGACGTAATCTGGCAATTAAAAATCGTTAAGAAGCTTATCATTCATAGCGATACATAGCTGATTTGTACGTACGTCAATAGCCATGAATAACCGTTAGGAAAACCTAGGCCTGGAAGTAAACAGGCGAAGAAGAATGTCCAAAAAAGCAGCAAGTTGTACCAAACAAACTAGAAGGACTAGGTCTATCAAAACCATGGAGAACAAAATGCACCACGACCATCAACCATTATGTCCGTTCGGTTGACACCGAAAACATTAGTGACCGAGAGGGTGTGCCAAACACTCCTGAGGAAGGCTACCCGAGGTGGTTGAAACGCAGAGTATTACAACTTGCTCGTAACGTTGTTATTCTCAAACTGTTTACAAATGACGGTGTGTAGAACACATTTATTCATTCACAACGGCGTTTGGCCTGGTCAGAAGACGCTGTGGTTCGGGCTGCCGCTAATCTCAACAGTGACGTGGAACTTCCTTTAAAAAAACATTACTAAAAGGGTTCAGAAGTGATGAGAGAAGTGTGTGCGAAAGGACTAGAAATTGTATGAATGCAGATGCGTCACCGAATGCTGCGCGTTTTCATCTGGGACAGTCTTTCTAGCCAACGATTTGAATGATCACGAGAACCCACGCCGATCAGACGACACCCACCCACTTGACTCATTGGAACAGTCGGAGTTTTCATTTTTGATGACCACCAACGGAACACCAGTACATGACAAAGGGAGTCGCGGTTCGGTATAACTCCCTAAGATCTAACGCGTCCACCGAACGTGTTAAGTAATTCTTACTAACCGGTTCGTAAATTTACACAAATATATGATGTGAACAGGCAAATCTCACTTTATCCGAAGGCCTTGAATGACATGTCATAAAAATTAAACTCCGTTGCCCATATGGCATTATCATGAAGATAGGCAAGTTTATTAAAAACTGAGTACAGTTTACGATCCACGACATTGTGCGTCCATAACTCCCGATGGAATTCCATCGAGGTTGCCCCTATGTCACGAGAGGTGTGAAAGACACTGAAATCAGTATCGGATCGAAGATATAGGCAATCTGACAGTAAAAAACACTTTCACCAGCCGTCAACATACAGATTCGATTATTTGCTCAATCACGTGAGTCATGAAAGTGCATTACTGTATAAACCAAAACCAGTACAACGCACGAGAACAAACCTTCATAGCAGCCTGAAGTGAATGTCCCACTCGTAGACGCTAGTAGCGAAGTTGAATAGTACAGATAGGGAGTGTCGTGATCGTCTCAAATGTGTGACACAAGGTAAGAAAAAGAGAAAGCAACAGAATGTACATCTAGGAGATAGAAAACTAATTGCATGTAAAACTGTTGAGAAACAGCCACTAATGACTGACCGTGTGTAGCAACTATAATAAATATGTTTGATAGTCACATCCATTTGTACGTTTTTTATGATTTTGATTTTTTGCCTACTTTTGTTTTAGTCAAGCTGTCCATTTTGTAATATCCATCCCGGGGTTAAAATCATAACGTACTCCAGGCCTCGCTAGCTTGACGTGTTTCTCTGTACACCGTTTTCCAGGGTCGATACTAATATAAGGGAGTCAACGCACGAAGTCTTTGTTCCGCATTGTCGATCAGTTTTCGATAGTGAGTACTAACTGGGCGGTATTCTGCTGGACTGGTTACAATGATTATGACCGTTTACTATGTTCGACGCCTTCCTAACCACACATGTTTCGCATTCACCGATTCTCAGTCGAGGAGGCACACTGAGTCGAAGAAGGCTAGCCTCAACGTTGGTTGTGTTATGCCTCACAGCATTTTCTCAGTGAACTTTGTATACCGAAAACACCGTTTTAAGAACCAAATGATAGAATATCACACCAAGAACGTGTACGATCCAAGGAAATCGGAGGTTGTATTATGTGCACAAATCTTTGCACTGCTACTCACAAGCTGACAGTCTTGTTGCCACCATAGAGACTCTATCATGCTTGGTTGTATCCATCTCCAAATTGTCACAGTGGCCGAGGCGGCGGTTGCACGCAACCACCACAACTGTCCTGAGCCGAACCACTTGCAGATTCACTCACATACTACACAGAGAGAGCAATACTGAGATATTGAGACTGGAGTATTTATGTGAATTTGAGCTTGGATCACCCGCCAATCACCACTAATACAACTACTCAGATACCCAAAATTGTTCGCCGGTTCTAACACAGTGCCAACAATGGCGGTAGCAAGCGTCAATCATTGACAACCTTACGGGAGCAATATCATATCGACGAACGCAAAACAAACCACCATTAGGAGACCGGACCATGGCGCAGTGTGATGGCTTGCGCATCTGGATGACTTACTGAGCTAAACTGGATGGTATGACGATCACATCAACAGAGCCACGCAAGCCAACAGATAGGGGTCTGACAAACCACAGTCTCCTGCTCCTCCAGGAGGAGGGTTGGAAAAGGTTGGCAACATTTTTCAGAAAAATACTATTACGCTGTCATCCATCCGTCGTCTTGTGGTCAGGATTTCTAACCCAAAAGACACTGGCTTACAACCCAAACCACTCTCCTTTATAGATTTGGGCGTTCTGGCAGCATCTAAACTCACATACAGCCATGAGTACCCACAACACCAATAAATCCATACTGCATCGGCCGTTTCGTAGTATAAACCCGGTCGCCCTATCTGCTGCATACAGCAGGATGGATAGGCGAAAACATGCTACTGTTGACCCCTCCCCCAATGTCCTATCAAATTTGGCTCTCGGGCCTCTCCCAAAACAGATCTAGCTAGTCACAGTAACACTGTTCCGGAAAGTTCCATCTCTTACCATTCAGCTTCAGACCTCCCTCGTCCCTTGTTTAGACGCAACTATTTTTAAGCATCGTGCGCGTCACTGTTACACTTAGTGAAACTCTTCCCCGAATCGGGCCTGACCTCACACAGACCATTAGTCCGCTAATCATAGGTGGCGTGGCTCTATTCGGAATTGTCGTGCTTAGTGGAACACAGATTTGGATTCAGATCGCGCGTTCGTGTGTTGCCGTTTTGTTCTTGATTTTGTTGGACAACCACTCGACCGACAGCAATCGCTGGTTGTTGAGAAGGTGGCTACGATGTCAGTGAAGCATGAGTACCAAACTAACCTAGGAAGCACGCTTAGCAGTTATAGAATGTTCCACGTCACTAATGAAGTAAGCGGCGGCCTAAACTACCTTCTGGTCAGGTTCAAGAGCGCTGTGATAGTTGACTCCGAATATCTTAACAGCCGCTAGACCCACATCTCACAAGCCATTCACGAGAAAGGTATTGTAGTATGTGATAAGGTAGTTCGTCGGTTAAGCGAATATTGGGATTAACAGAAACTCCTGGTGTTGTTAGAAGCCAGACGAAACATTCCTCCTGGGGGTTCACATAAGAAGTTCAGGAGGAATATCTGTAGTGCGGTGAAGCGTAATCTGATTGTCGACCGTTAGGCTTGGATAATGTAGAGAGCTAAAGGAGTGAAAACCGGTTTGGCTTTAAGGAGCGGCAGACTTCGGGCTTGTGTTACTGGTCCGAGGTTATCGGCAAGGCAGATGGAACACTCATCATCACTACCACAACATCCTTGAGTCCTCCCAGAAGGTACTATGGCACATACATTCATAAGGCTGGAACGCTGGGCGTAGCACTTTGAGGGTAACTTTAGCTGGCCTCCTGGTTGTACTATGTTACCGCCACAAACTTGTAATGCAACTCCCTGGTCAGTAGACTTGGGACCACTGAATGAAACTGAGATCCGCAATCGCGTTCCGGACCTCAAACGCACTAAGGCTGTTGACCCAGATGATTTCGTGCGAGCGCTTTTCAAAGATAGGGAGGAGTCAGTGGAGGCTTTGACTCAGTTGTTTCAGTTTGTGTGTACGGCACAAAACATCTCTCCCTGTTGGGGTCCCTCGATAACAGTTCCCATATTAGAAAAAACCCTTGCGAAAACCAAAAGGGGATTAGCTTGACCTCAGTCATTACTAGGATTCTGGTATCCCTTATACTTCGTCGACTCACTGCAGCTCGGGAGCCGGAAATGAGGGAAGAACAAGCAGGGTTCCCACCTGAGCAAGAATGTTTGGGTCAAATTTTCCGTCCTGACCAACGGTTGTTAGAACTGATCCAACAAAATAAAACCCTGTCAGTGATCACTATCGACAATCGATCGACAATGAAAAGCCAAGTCTCAGCGCGTTGACTTCGTGTATTATTACCGGCCCTGGAAAATAGTGTACAGAGAGATACGTCAAGCTAGCGAGGCACGGGGCGAGTTGTGTTTTTAGCCCCAGACCGGATGTTACAAAATGGGTAGCTTGACTAAAACAAAAGCAGGTACAAAACCAAAATCATCGAAAATGTACAGATGAATGCGACTATCAAAATGTTATTTATTATAGTCGCTATACAGCAGCCGCATTTCCTGATTTTGAAGGTGCGTTCGATTCAGTGGATCGATGTACACTCAGAGGTAGCTTAAACACATAGGTATACCGATCAAATATGTGTCAGCGTTTTATTACCACACTTCAGTTCTAATTAAGGGTTATTGGAAAGTTTCAGCGTCAGGAGCGGCGCACGCCAAAGTTGTTCAGTTGCGCCGTTTGTTGTTTAATTTTGATGGGGAAGTAACGCAGTACTAACCGTAGCACTCACAAGATGTCGGCGTGCACCTCCTACCTGGTGGAAGAGTGGCTGGTCTTGATTATGTTGGCAGGATATTGTCTACTGACAATTTCCAAACAGCTCGGACAATGCTAGACTTTATTTAGCGTTGTGCATACATAGACAGCAATATATCATCACAATGGCGATGATATCAATCCGCTAAAAGCATTCTAAGCTACCTGGTAATTGTCACATTTTTAAAACCATACCAGAGGCTTAATACAAATCACAGATTTGACTACGAGGAAGAAGGCTGATGAGGTTAGAACGCCTCCCATCGGTGTCTCTGGAATAAACACCAAAGTGTGGAGTGAGAGGCGATACTGAGCAGTCTTGTGGAAGAAAGACCACAATAAACGCCCGTAAAGAACTGTGTTTAGTCGCTCGTATCGCACCAACGTGCAAGTAACGAAGGGGTTAGAAAGCGAGTGTTTGGTAATGATTGTCAAACGA
>QNGE01006907.1:3520-27192 GCA_008508345.1 Paragonimus westermani
CCGAAAAACGGCAAAGTGTAACCACGTGTTCAAATTAATTTCGGGCTTAACAATTGTTGGAACTGATCCAACAAAATAAAACCATGTCAGTTATCACTACCGACAATCGATCGACAGTGAAAAGCCAAGTCTCAGCGCGTTGACTTTGTATATTATTACCGACCCTGGAAAATAGAGAGTACAGAGAGACACGTCAAGTTAGTGAGGCACGGATCGAGTTGTTAGTTTAGCTCCGGGCCGGATGTTACCAAATGGGTAGCTTGACTGAAACAAAAGTAGGTACAAGACCAAAATCATGGAGATGTACAGATGAATGCAACTATCAAAATATCATTTATTATAATCGCTAGTTATATTTATTTACATATGTATACTCACATATATATGTATATGCAAATTTATATACGTATATAAAAACATTTTCTTCAAAGTATACCCATCTATCTGTCACCACCTTTTTTCGCATGTCCGCAGATATTTCCCCGTACACCTTATGTATTTCTGGTATATTTAGTCTACATATATATTCAATATTTGTCGTACATATTACACACATGCCTGCTAACTGCGGACGGCTTGAGCAACCAATGAGAAAATTTGGCTTCAAGATCACGCAGTGTATTATATAGCGGTTTAAATTATTTTTTCCCGGGTATGGAAGGAAACCGGCCCCCGCATACCTCCCGGAATGACTTTGAACTGTTTAAAAAATTGCTTATCCTACGACCTTGTAAAGAGTAAATTAGTGTGACATCCCGTTTTTTGAGACTAAATCTGCGAAGCGACCAAACTATCTCCTTCTCTGTTACATGCGTCAAAGTTTCCATAAACAACATTCATCTGCCTGTTGCCCATGTCCTTATTGACGGAAGGCTTCACGTTTTGCTACTAATTACTTAATCGTTTTTGTGTGGTTTGTAAATACCTGCAGTGATCGCGCATAACCCAGCGTGATTCGCATACATGCGTTGAGAAATATATAAGTATTATAATTATTGTTTTTATTATAAGGCGTTCATACCCAAAAGAGCTCTTTTAAGCAGTCAACGGGTTCAAAACAAGGGGGATGAGCCGAGCTCCAAAAAGGAGGTGCGCGCACCAGTCAAGTGAAGTACAATGACCGACAACTGGCTATTCACACGACCATCAAATTGAAGTGACAAAACAAAATCGTCTAAATCAAGGTCCAATTAACGTCCAATAACAGGGGAGTTTGAATGCAGTGGGGTGAATATTCTGGGGAATTAAGATAGGTCGGATTTTCACATGATTGTAGTTCAATTTTATACACCTGGCAGCAAAATCGGAACACGACCGAAGTTTGCTCGCAGAATGGCAATTCTATTCAGTTCTGGGTCCCAACCTAACTAATCACTAGGTCAAATGACTTCGGACCCAACATTTATCAGGCTTGGGGCGCAGCACCAATCCCAAGGAACTATTGTGCAATTAAAGCCATTCTCCGCGGCTCTCACTTCTTGAGCTCCTTGACTGTCTGACATTGAAGAGCGCGTTTAAGCACAAACCGTCCTCCATGACTTACACCTTGCACTCTCAATACGGACTAGGTGTCCGCTGCACTCATCACGCCTACGTCACTCCTTCCTCTAAAAGTCACAGACGTCTGATATCTCGCTTTATGACACCGGACTTAGTCTTCACGACGACAGTACGCACTAATCCGTCTTTGGCAGCTTCACAAATAACTATCACACCTAACGGCCGCGCATTTCTTGATAGGGGTTCTGAAATTATCAATACGACGTCCCTCTGACGAAAATTGCGTTCCGTACGTAACCACTTCTGTCTTGCTTGCGGGGTGGGAAGGTACTGTTTCGTCCATCGACTCCAATAGAGTCCAGCTAGGTAATTGGATTGCTTTCACCTGTGCTCAAACAGTTGTAACATCATCTGATCGGGGCAGATTCCTTGATTATCTCGCAGGAGCAATATATCATTGGGTGATAATGCCAGTTCGGCTCGAACATCCGATATAACAGGTATTAACTGTCTGTTATTCAACATTCTTTCCACTTCGACGAGAAGAGTAAACAGAGTCTCGCCATCGGAGGTTTTATCAACACAGACCGATCCGAGGATGCGACGTACCCACCGTATAAGACGCTCCCACACGCCTCCCCGATGGCTCGCATAGGGTGGATTATAATGCCACTTAATATGCCTTTTTAGTAATTTGCTGTTGATAGAGGTATGATCTGAGCTACACGTTCGTCGTTTGAATTCTTTGTGGGCAACGGTGAAGTTAGACCCGTTTTCGGAATAAACACTGACAGGACAACCCCGTCTTCCAATGAAAAGCATCAAAGCCATAAGAAATGAATCAGTGCTCATGAAATGTGCGACCTCGAGTTGGACGGCTCTGGACTGAAGAGAGGTTAGGACATAACCATACCTTTTTTCCTGCCCCTACCTTTCTCCACATTGACCGGACCAAAATATTCCAACTTTGTCAAACGGGCTCCAACATGGTTTTATTCGCACGGGTGGCAAGGGATCCACCATTTGTTTGCCCGCGGTGGCAATCGGGCGATTGCATTGGAAACACGCTTCGATGGCGCGTTTGACTGCGGACGCACCCTGAATAATCCAAAATCGATGCCTGATGATCGAAGGGACACCACAATGCCCCTCCAACATGTTAGTGGTTGACAACCAGGTCTGTTATATGATGACGCTTGGAAAGAATTCTTGAACATTTTAGCTTAAAATCAACATTAGCCAGCTTCAGTCGTCCACCCACTCGAATTATCCCATCTACCAAAGTAGGGTTTAGCTTGCAAACTGGACTTCCTTTTGACAACTGGAATGTTTGTCTGGACTCATGCAACCTAATCAAGAGGGACAGTTCGTTCGGAACGCTATCCCTCTGAACCAGACGGATTATATCTTTCTCGCTAGACTGGAATTAGCCCAACTTTAGGTGACCTGTATTAACCGTAACGTCGTTTCGTGGATGCTTCGTGGACAGCCAAAATGTCTTGAATCTGGACAACCAGGTTGTAACATTTAGAAGTTTAGGCCAGTTCGAAATACTGAGCACCCAGGACAGATAGATGTCGTCCACTGTAATCACGTTCACCTGAGCCGGTGGTCGCTTCATCTCCACCCCGGCGGGTTCATTTACGGTAGCGAACGCTTTGGGCCAAGCCACAGATGGTTGTGTTAGACACGTAGGACCTGATAATCAGGCTTCTACACTTCCGTGATTGTGCACTTCACGGAGGGGGCTATCTGCTGGGTTGTCCTCCGATCTCACATGTCGCCAGTGACCGGGGGATGTAGGATTCTGTATGACAACCATTCGGTTTGCAATAAACGTACTAAACATAGTAGAGGTATCGGTAACATAGTAATGTACGATCATGGAGTCCGTCCAGAAATATACACGTGTGAACATTGACTTCAAAATTGCCAACGATATCAAAATAGTTTACACTTCTCGCCAGCGCATCAACATCGTTCTCTGTCTGCAAACCATACGACAGGACCTAGCGTCACTGCAGTTGTAATGCAAAACATGGCTGATGACGTTCTCGCGGAACAAATCGAACATAGTTAATTATGGTTTTAAGTTTCCCAATGGTTTTCTCTCATTGAACGGTTATCATATTGATACCGCCACCTCTGTCAGAGATCTATGTATGCGGTTTTCAAAGTCCTCCAACTTTTCCGAGCAGGTAGGTTTTCAGGTAACAAAAATGGCAAGAACAGTAGGCCGTATCAAAAAGACATTCACTCTACCGGTTGCGAGGCTGACGCCTTACAAAATGTGTGTTCGGCCTCACCTCTAGTATTGCACGTTCATTTACGGTCATCCACGCAAGTCTGATGGGCTTGTGTTAAAAAACCTCCAAAGATCATTCGCCAAAAGCTCATTAGGATATACTTCTTTGTTCATCTATAGGCAGCGCTGCTAAATACAATACTGTCCTTTTGCTTTAAGCAGATCGCGTAATTTAACCAGCTCAATCCGAGAGTCAGCCGAACACTGCTTCTTACGTAGATTGCGTAAGTCGTCTGCATGCATGTTAATCCCAAACTTACACTGAACGTACAACTTCATTTCACGGATGCTTGTGAAGTTCTGTATCATCTCAGTCACATGCTGCTCATCTGCTATCGACAGACGTCTATTTCTAGGATATATATTAGGCCGTCCAACTTGGAAGTTGTGTGAATGTTCTAGTTTGGCCTTCTCGATGCGATATGCCCCACTGTAACAGTGAACCACCCAAGAGGCCTCGCAGCCATAATCGGCGAATCTAAAAGTTAGTCATAAGAATTGTACTAATATATTACCGTTTGGCATCTACCGTCCGACGAGTACAGTGTACACACTTATACACGACATTTCCGTACGGGCAGCATGGCGGCAAATCTATTCCCCCATGTTTCTTGGCACTTGCTGCCGTTCGTGAACTATTGATAAAAAACTGCTACACGTTTCCCGTTGAAATCTGTTGAGATCCTCCTGGTACTCCCGGAAGTTCTGATACTTCTCCTTGAATATTCTCCAGAAAACGTCCACGTTGTTAACCGCCATGCTGATTCACCGTACGAAAGTTACTTACGTGCGGGGACCATTTAAACACTAACTAGGTACGTCAACGTTGGGATCCGTGAAATGCACATTTACATACATTTCATTTGGGATTTTCACTCGTACCATTTTACTGAAACTTGCCGTAACACTCACCTACTACCAGTTTTCCCATTATTTTTGTACAAAAGCATATCGACTCTCGAAAAATGCCCGAACGCATTTTTGGAGTGTTTAGTCATTATGGGGGTAAAGTTGGCCTCCGGAAAACGTCAAGATAGGTTGGCGTTGGCGGGGCCAAGCGGAAAATCAAAAATCCAGCGAACCATTGGGCAGATTCCAACTCACGATTTCGTCGATTCCCCGAAAACGTCAAAAAGTTGAACATCTCGTGAACTATTCAGCTTAGACGGAGTTCTGTGCGCCCATTCGTCGTACAGAATTTTCCCCGCTCAGTGGATGATATGGGGATCGAAATGGAGAATATAATTCCACAGGTTGGATGAGAATATGTGTGGTTATAACATTCGCTAAGACAAACAATTTGCTAGCGGAATTTTTCGGGAAAGAACTCATACGATATTATTATTTTTGCTATGATTGTTGTAATATATACCCTATCTACTGTTTGTTGTGGCATTTTGGTATGTACTCGGGATCTATTCGGGAAAACGGAGAATTCAGTCAACGGTTTGGAGAGCCGCATGAAGTGAGCGTCTGATGAATAAAGCTTACATGACGTCGTTCTTCTGGACTTACAATTAAGCGCCGCGTTCACATGTCGAGGGGCGTTAGGGTGGTTATCCACGTAATGTGCACCTGACGGCTACATGTTTCTCGGACCGCACTCGAAATGGTCATCAAGGGATACACTTGTAGCGACTATAATGAATGATATTTTGATAATCACGTTCATCTGTACATTTTCTATGATTAGGGTCTTGTACCTACTTTTGTTTCAGTCAAGCTACCCATTTTGTAACATCTGGCCCGGGGCTAAAACACAACTCGCTCCGCGTCTCGCTAGTTTGACGTGTCACTCTGTACCCTCTCTTTTCCAGGGTCGGTAATAATATACGAAGTCAACGCGCTGAGACTTGGCTTTTCACTGTCGATCGATTGTCGGTAGTGATAACTGACAGGGTTTCATTTTGTTGGATCTGTCCCAACACACTGAGTTTGAAGATGGACAATGTGTTTGTTAACGTAATATAACTGTCCAGACCTTTTTTAAAACGCTGAATGTTGTTACTGTCTCTAACTTCACTTGGAAGTTTTTCCAAATTTAGGGATACTTTGCAAGGAAGAAGTTCTCACGTATATTTTTCCGGGATATCAGGGTTGGCAAAGTGGAACCCTTATTTCTTAGACTATATGGAGGGCTGTGTTGAAAGTGAACGGTCAACGCTGTGGTAATCACATTCTTATTTGAGTTTATAGAGCAGCGTCAGGTTCGACTTCAGCCTACGCAGCCAAAGTGGATCAATACCAAGTTTTTCACAGCGCTGTCTGAAGATGAGCGGAGAAGAATATGCTAGTAAGCTTTCGGTAAACGATCGTTAAAGGTTTTCTAACATAAGCTTACCAGACTTGCGTAAATGACAGTAAATGAGAGTGCAAAACTCGAGTTGAGGCCGAGCACACATTTTGTAGAGCGTCAGCTTCGCAGCTTGTAGACCGAACGTCTTTGTGATGCAGCCCATTTTTCTCCTGGTTTTTGCTGCCTGGAAGCATACTTGTTCAGAGAAAATTGAATGAGCTTAAATACCGTATTCCTAGACCTCTGACCGAAGTGGCTGTATCAATATTACAACCATCTAGTGAGAGCAAGCTTTGAGGTAATTTACAACCATAAGTGATGATGTTCGATTTGTTCGCTGAGAACGATATCGGCCATATTCTGCACCACAACTGAAACGTGATTATATTTCATATTTATCCCGTTCAGCAGCAAATTTTAATCCATTCTCCGGAAACGATCTGTCGGTCAAAACTGTTGAGGTTGTCTAAATATTCACTTTGATAATTTGTACAATAGTACCGGGGCACTACGATCCAATCTTGTTTTGAATATTTGGGATCATTGGTTTATCGCTACGCGCTGCTCAACATCTTCCTGGAAGGTCATACAGTGCTCGCGGATGATATATAGAAGATTCCGAGTGTAAGAAGAACAATCAAGGACAAGAGAATTCAACATATGGTATGCATATTCGGTAAAAGCGTATTGCATAACAGTTAAGTACTACTTCAATTGAATCTGGGATGGCGAACCTGTGCGAGAGCCTACTGCAGCAGTTTTCCGACTTGCTGTTATCCAACGCAGTGGTGTTCACGGAATTTGGTTAATGTGTGATATCATTAATCATGAACAGACGCCACGATCAAGGAAGAGGAGAGACAATGACGTCGCCTACTTCTCGCCATTACCATTGGAAGAAATGGCATACTGTTCATTTGCAACGCTGCGGTTGCATACAGGTAAGTGAGACACAGGCGTTTACATGTTTGATGTCTTCAGCCCAAGAGCTGTACATCGATTCGAAAGGTGAATACTGATACAGGCAGCGGTTTTCAACGTGCTATCACTGATTGATTATGGTAATCGTGAGCAAGGTTTGGGAGCGCCACACGCAGTATCGTCATTAGAATTCGTGGAGAAATTAACCGACTAGGCCTGTACACATGTTGTCTGAGACATCATATATCTACTCCTATTTTGTGATAAGCTACGGATTATCCCCTCAGCTCCCCATGGATAACGTGGATCTCAGGTTGCCCAAAGAGATACAGATGGATACCGCTTTGCTAGATACCCTGGCAATTTATAATTTTGCTTGCTACATGTATGGCGACGAACTGTTCAGAACTGGTCCAGGGGGTACTTTTGGGGTACGCGCGCCCATACTCCTGAAAACCTTCATGCTCGACCAGTCGGCAAAAGATATTTATTTACAAAGAATCGTTAATAAACTGACTGTCACGTGATAATCATTTCAGAATTAAATGCCGGTTACCCACTTATCGCAAAAATATTAAGACAACTGCTTGACTATTGAATCGTTTGCTAACGAATTACGCGCGAAATGCTAATGCGGTGAATGTCTTTCTTAAAATTTACTGACAGAGGTGATATATCCACAAAAGCGGTCAATGAGAAGGAGCTCGTAATAACCGGGTTTAATACGGTACCAATAGGATCAATGTGTAAGAAAATTAAGTCTCTTACCCTGAATGTAAAAATCCCCAGATATGAAGTTAAGCACGTGCCCGTATAACAAATTGACAAACATGCACTGCTCAACAATGGTGGACGATAAAACGGGATTGAGCTCACCCAAAAATGATCATTCGTTGGGTCGAAACAAAACAAACTGTTGGTACGCCGAGAACCGATGGGAATCACAAGTTACTCAGGAAAAACTATAGAGAAATTGTCTAATTTCGGAATTTAGAAGTTTACAGGGTTCGGAGTGAATAAGAGTGAGCGAAACGGTAACAGTAGCTGGTGTAAGAAGAAAGACGGACAGTGCGGTTTACTTAGGGAAGAGAACAAAGCGTAGGACCACCGTTTAGCATCACTCAGAGCTCAGCAGTCGTAAATTAACGCAATGGACCTTAGTAAAATCAACATGACAACGCTGCATATTTTATTCACCACGCCAACCACAGAAGATGTGATCACTGCACACGCGAACTTACGTCCTCAATCCCATCCCCGCGGACATCCATTATGCGACGGTAACTCTCGCGACGGATAGACGCCCAAAACTCCATGCGTTCACAATACGAAGTTCATCGTGTGATAAAAGTAAACCCTTCTTTGTTGGCGGTGCTGGTTATGGCCGCTTCTGTGGTTTCAGAACTGAAGACAACATAATTTTCGACGTTGACACAGATAGCGCTGTACACTTATCGAAAGAATAGCCTACCAGCTGAGGAGCTTGTAGCTGCGATATATCAGCCTTACTTATACATTCTCAGTAAGAATTGAGCGGGTCTTTGTCAAATTGATAACCACTCATGTTCACGAGGTCACCACATTGCTCATGGAGCGACTACAGCTTAAAACCTTTATCCTTCGCGGCTGCTTCGTGTTGAATTATGGAACGAGCGTAGAATCTGCCCCTGGTAAGGCTGTCCTGGTTTACACAATGAACTAACTTATGGAAGTTGTGGTATCCCTATAAATCTTGCTTCCTGTCCATGAATTCGCCTTCTACAGTTTGGCCGTAATCTGGTTGTAACGCATTGGCGTCGACGGATGTGATTCACGTGCGAAACACGCCGCTTAGGGGGAATTATATTCAATCAACCACCGGTAAGGAATAGGAATGCAATCTAAAAAATGCGACCATAGTTGGAAAGAATTTACTGCAGGGGCAATTCTGTTCACTACAAACGCACAGTATGTGAAAGTCGTACCCACCCATACCGCTACTGCTTTTAACCGCGCGATGCGTACCTCTGCGACCTACTCGAGGCTGCTGAGTCACATTACATCACGTACGCTTGATCACGCATTTCGGGTAACCATAGTGCCAACTGGCACGGCAGACGAACGAGTATGGTCTTGGCGTACACAATAACACCAACCACTTCATAACCGTCATAGCAACAGGTGTTCTACGGCTCAGCCCATCGTATCAGTTATTTTCCGTGTGACCAAATTCAATCTGTGGCTGTCGCTAAGTGGTGATGTGGATTTGTGCGTCGGTTAAACCACCGGGGTCAATAGTCAGACCAATGAGGTTAAGAACTTTGCTTTCCAATGTTCTTGTTGTAAGTTTTCGAAAGATTGCTGATACCTCGATTTGTGAAGCGGTGAAAAAATCTACACAATAACCATGACCCATTTCAAAATCTCTGGACACCACCGTACCTTGTTTAAACACGTCCCGGACCACGCAGTCTGTTCGATAATAGAACATGGCATTCCCTTCCAACAAGCACTTCATCCCAGCGTAATCCCAATCGGTTTGGAGGATGCTTTTGACTCAATAAGACCTCAACATTGGACAAATTGTTTTGCTACTGCATTGCTTTTGAATTTGAACGGACAAGAGCATCCAAATTATGAGTAATGCCAATATGTTTTAGCACCTACTAGACTGGACCACATTCTATATCTCCCTTTATTTGTCAGGTATCTCGTTTACAACTGCGTCCGTCTTGGAACAGCTCTCAGGAAATGAGCAAGCTTTGGCCAAATTCGTGGTTGGCTTAAACGCTGCTGATAAGGTCATGGACAGGGATGCTTTCTCTACGGTGTATGGGTTTTTGAAGTAGAATGCTTTCTTGACCTCTGACTTTCGTGAAGCGGCTAAAGTGTCTTGTGAACACATCAGGTCTTGTACGAAAGTCTCAGCCCCCCAAAATCAAAACACGACAGTGTACACGCTGACGGCAGATTTCTTACTTTGAAGAAAAATGCAAACTCGACAGTCTTCAATCACAACACCGAAGGAAAGACGATTCTTCTCTCACCGTGTAACTGCAATATAATATTGAGTGCAAAACCAGAACCTTTCATCTAGGTGAGAAAGAATGTGTGTCGGACAGTAAAAAGAAGGGAATGGAGTTCATACGGCTGACGAGGGCCAGGAACTGTAGGACGGAGTCTGTTATTTCAGAAACGATTCTGCTGGACAAAACTACTCTCAGTGGTACTGCTATATCCTGCGAGGATTTGAATCCGTATTTTGCTACCATATTTAACACTGAGGAAAACACACTGTCTGTACCTCCTGTAAAAAAATTTGGCATCTAATTCATTTTGCTGTTGATGCTGTGGACATACGTTCAAAGTCTGCTAGTATAAAAATGTTTTCCTAATGGTGTCCGTGTCGTTGCTCGCAAACACAAGGAGAGGTTGGTCCTCTCTGTACCCAATCTTTGCCTACTAGCCGCGAATTCCAGTTCGTTTTCATTTCAACCATAACCACAGCTAAGTGGTAGGCGCGGGGTTCGAAGGAGGCTCGTGTAACGCAGCTTGCGGTCGCCCCCATTTCGATATTCTTTTGTGTAATTTCTGTGTAGCGGCCTGGAGATTTCACTGGCCTGCCTGCGGTATGGTGTGTAAAATAGCTCCAAAACTCGTAGTTGTATATTGTATCTAGGCTATCAAGAAAGCTCGCATGATGCATATTGTCCGATTGTTTGTCTACATGTCATGTGACCGTGGCGCGAACCCGAATGACACGTGTGACATTCTTCCGGTTTAATCGCTCGTCGACGGCCGGTCTCTAGCCTCTCTAGCTATTTCGCGTGTAGGTGCCCTTCATAGCGCTATCAGAGATCACCTGTACATTTCGTCGAATAAAGATTTGGTCTCTCTCCCCAACGGCCTCTTTGGTTTTCGCGTCTGTTAATTGTGTACCTGGGGAGAGCGCGACTTCGTGCGACGAGCACTAAACGTGTGCACCTCTTTTCAAGCCTTTGACACACTTGTTTCTATTAGCTTCTTTTGCAGGACAATCGCTGGAATCCCCATTTCTGAGGAACGTTGTTTCCCGGTGTCTCCACTTTGCACAAAGTGGGTTTGCGAATGTAGCGGGTACACGAAGCCAGAACGTTCGGCTTGTCTGTTACACTAGTTATTATTGTGTGCTAGGTCATATCCCGCCTTTGCTATCTGGTCGCTCAAATTGGCCTACCATTTGCTGCATTTTAACACATTTAATTTCTTTGGTACCTTTCGAACATAATCTACCAATAAAAGTGGAATATCCTGTGGTAATGCCCACCAAGTTAGCCGATCTTCAGAAATTGCCAATCGCCAAGTGATCATCCTTGCGCCAAAAAAGCATGATAACAATGAAGAGAGGTGTAAAATCTTCAGATTATTCGGCCAACACCTGTTCCACCCCTTCTAGAGCAGAGGAGAGGAAAGCCGCTTTAAAAACCACAATCTCAGGAACAAATCTTAGCAAATCACACAAAACAAAAATACCAACTCATGCTCAGTTTCCATCACCAATGTATTCGCAGATCAGGCTAAAATATAACGCAATTAGATGCTGAAATATCGAAACTTCGCGGTAAAAACGAGGTGCTTACCGAAATTTTGCATGGGCTAGATCTGATGTTTAGCATCATAAATGACTTAAGTAACCTCAACCATCAGATTACTCTCATTCATAAAGACCTCATAGTCACTGGAACGTTTACTGATACAAGAGCTACGGAAGTGCACAAGAAACCACGCTGTGTAAGCAAAGTGGTGTTTTTAACGTAGCTGATAGAATATCCCTGTTGTCTGTGAAAAGGGTTCTAGCCAAATCCAGTAAGATGGAAGAACAAGTGTGCTACTGCCTAAGACTTCGCAAGAAAGTACCTCACAAGCACTGTCCATTGTTGCTACAGTTCAAATGTGAACTTGCGGTGAACGAATTCGTCAGGAGACAAGAGCAGTTCAGGCGTGGCACAAAGTTTAAGTCCACCAAAATGTTTGGTGGCAAGACGCTACTACAAAGGGCAATATTACGAGCCAATATTTCCTGAGAAAAGAAGAACTTATGTAAAATAATCAGTAATCTCATTGAGTTGACTGCAGACCTTGACAGTTTCATGAGTTCTATGAATCCGCAAGCAGCAAATGAAAACGCCGTTGCGTCGTCTGTCCAGATCGATACTGAAAAATAGACCACGTCTTGCTCTGATTACGCCAGGCGCGTTTGAGTTTCCGCGGGGTAACTCACGGTTATTGTTAAAAACACATCTTCTAGCCCTCAACGTCTCCCTCCGTCAACCGAGGCCTTGACTAGAAAAAGTCATAGACGTAATGCATCCACAGTTACCCAGAACACTAGGGAAAGCAACTCAAATCCCCCCGATAATGACGCCCTGCACGAGCGGGGCCATAGACCTTACCAGGGGCATTTCCCCCGTTATATCAAGGAAATGTAAATAGCAACGGCAACTCCAAAACACCTGAGCGAGGCTCTAAATCAACAGTAGGAGATGTGCGGTACTTACTAAAGAATAATATTTTGGATTTGCAATATAGGGGTAGACCAAAAATACTTCACAAGCGCCATGACTATAGTTTCTAAGAACCACATTCCAAGAAACAACCCTTCGCAGATGGAACTGCACAGTTTTCCCCCCACAGCCTTCAAGTCAACCTGCAACTTTACTAGGGGTCACGGTTATCCTTCATTGTCAAATAGCTCCGCATTAGTTTATCCTCTTATCAAAAATGAGGGTGCTACAAGAAACCAACTCCCTAATATGTATACCACAGCAAGTACATCATCGGATCACGTTACCAGCTGAAATGTCAACCAGACCGGTCTCTTCTAGTGCACCCCGCGAAATTTCAGCAACCACCGCCATCTGGCCCCTCTCACCATGTCCCAGTCAGTCATCCTGCAGTAATGACACTCTTTCAGCACTTTCTATCTTGGAATAAAACCTTTGCGACACCCAATCAAATATGAGCGGAACGTTGGAACATTCCTCAGGCCAGGCCTAACCATATGATAATTGCAACCCACTCTCCCATCCGTCTTGCAGTTCTTTAACAGTTGGCATGTTGTGCCCGACAGAAAGAATTCTCGAAACTGAGACTTGGTGCACTTCTGACACCCCGAACAGTCAGATGAGCACAGTAGGACATCACGTGTTTCGTGAGGACTTTCTCACGGGACGAGGTGGTGGTTGCACTATTTGTTTGAAAGAGCAATTTTCCGCAGTAACACTTGATGAGCTCATTTCTCATAAGATCGAAGACTCGTGGTTAATGATCTCGATCGGTTCTCGCGAGCTACTTATACAATGCATCTACAGATTGCCTAATGCTGCCAACAATGACCCGACTGATCTTGTGGAGAAAATGAATCATGTGTCATACATGCCTTGCTAACGCAAACTACTAGGTAGCGACTAAAACACGCCCAATATCACCTGAACTGCATTCTGTGACTCAGAAAAATAGACTGAATTCCCTTCCTGCATACAACTGAGTGGTTGGAACCAACATATCATAACGCACACCAGACGCATTTATTGCATCTTATACTCACCATAGATATTTCGTCAGTAGAGATATCCGTTCTATCACAATTTCCAGAAAGCGACCACAATTTCGTCAAATGTTTGTTTGATTTCAATATGGCTGATAAACCGACTTGTATTTTATCGTTCCATCAAATTCATTGATCGGAATGCTCTCTTCTCTCTACTAATATCACTAAACTGGAGTACGTTCTTTCTCACATCAGACCCGAGCATAGCGGCCTGAGAATTTATCAAACGTCTAACGTTTTGTATCGGTGTTTTGGCCCCCATAAAGTCAAAACGCGTCGGTTTTTACGTAGAAGGAGAAATCCTTACTGTAAAAAAGACTGACAGACTTAACCTGCTCAAGTCGATGTACGAAAGAACACCAGATGTATCCCTAGTGATGCAAATGAGCAAATGGTTTGAACGCACAGAACGTCAGACGCAACTTCGTCATATAAACGAAGAAAAACTCGCCCGCCGTAGTGAGCAGAGGTGCACGAAACTAGTACACCTGATGAGGCCAAAAAATTCCACAAGGAACCATGCTATGAAAGTGTTCACCCTCAAAGATAAAACTGTTGTTGATGACCCTACGGCAAAATGTGTAATCTTCAACTCTCATTTTGCTGCTTCGTTTAGTGTAGAAAGCACCTCATCACCCGCTAATATTTAGTCGAAATCAGATGAAGATTTACGTAATGTTATGGTTGTTGCTCGAAGTTAGCTACCACTGAACACTCAACTCATCCTGGAACGGATGGTATCCCAACAGTGGTCATCAAGCAGAAAGATGAGGACATACCCATCTTTTCACGCAATTTGTTCACCTTACCTCTTCTATCCAGCCTAATTCTCCATCAGTGAAAAAGTTAATCACTATGCCTTGCCACGAAAGTGATACAAGGCGGAACGTCAGTAACTATCGTTCTATCAACCACACGTCAATTTGCTTGAGAACGTTTGAAAAGTTAGTAAAGGTGCACACAGTGGAGTTCTTAATGTCAGAGAACCCTATAAACACTTCAAGACACGGTTTTCTCATTAAGCGCCCCTGTATGGCATTTCAGCTGGAATTCTCAAACAATACATCGATGTCAGTCAACACAGAAATTGCGGTAATTATCCTACTCTAAGACATGCAAAAGGCTTTCGATCGTGTGCCCCGTAAGCGCCTCTTGATCAAAATAGCATCTTCTGCCATAAAACAATCCTCTTATAGCTGGCTATCGTCGTACATTGAAGGCCGCACTCAAACGGTCAAAATAGGAGAGCACCGCTTAACACCAAAACCAGTGACTATTGTGGAGATCCGAGGAAGCGTTCTGAGACAGTTGCTCCTCTTAATGTACATAAGTGGCGCGTGCCCGGTCATTGAACATGTCTACCTCTTTCTGTTTGCCAACGATATCAAAATAGTTCACACTCTCCGCCAGCGCAGTAACATCGTTCTCTGTCTACAAACCATACGACAGGACCTAGCGTCACTGCAGTTGTAATGCAAAACATGGCTGATGACGTTCTCGCGGAACAAATCGAACATAGTTAATTATGGTTTTAAGTTTTCCAATGGTTTTCTCTCATTGAACGGTTATCATATTGATACCGCCACCTCTGTCAGAGATCCATGTATGCGGTTTTCAAAGTCCTCCAACTTTTCCGATCAGGTATGTTTTCAGGTAACAAAAATGGCAAGAACAGTGGGCCGTATCAAAAAGACATTCACTCTACTGGTTGCGAGGCTGACGCCTTACAAAATGTGTGTTCGGCCTCACCTCTAGTATTGCACGTTCATTTACGGTCATCCACGCAAGTCTGATGAGCTTGTGTTATAAAACATCTAAAGATCATTCGCCAAAAGCTCATTAGGATATACTTCTTTGTGCATCTATAGGCAGCGCTGATAAAAACTCGCCATTCAGCCACTTTGGTTGCGCGAACTGAAGTTGAAACTGACACTTCTTCATAAACTCACATAATCAGATGCCATCATCACAGCGTTTACAGTCCACGTGTATAACGATTTTCCACTGTCTTTCTAACCTCGAAAACAGCCTCCTTGAATCGGCTTTTTGTATCATTTAATCACACGACTATTTAGCATTTGGCCTACTGCATACTCAATAAACCATTCACAACTCATCATCATTCTATTGATATGTGCTTGTCCAGATTGTTAGAAAAGTTTGACATGGCACTCATTACTAAACCCAGCAAATTACCTTCACATGAGTTGTACTTAGAACACGCAAATTTCATGGGGTCTCCCAAACCTCCGACCAAATATCCCGGCCACTTGCTTGAATAAATCCCGGGCACATAGCAAAATGCACAGCGAACACTTGACACGATTATATATTTCGGTCATCATAGGAAAAATAATTCAATCGCATCAATTCTTCGTCAAACATTTCGCATACACACTGTTAAACATGTAAGTGTAATCACTCCACATTTTCTCATCTAACGTGTGCAACTGCGTTTGTTTCCTTGATCACATACATATTAATTGTGCGAGGAATTCTTCTGCGAAGAATGAACGCACGGAACTTTGTATCGGCTGAAAGCTTCGGGAGAATTTCATTTTTTTATGGGTTCCAGAAATCGACGGAAACCTGAGCTGGAGTCTGATTAATCGTTTTCTAGATGCTGAAATTTTCCGTTTTCCTTCTCCAAATCTGTCTTATTTTACCATCTTCCGAAAGCCAATTTTATCCCGTGATGGAAAAACACTCCGAAGATGTATTTGAACGTTTTCCGTGAGTGCGCTTCTTTTCGTATGCGAAAAACTAGAAAACCTTGTTGGAATGGATGTGATCTGAATGTTTAGTACAACGGTACAAGTGAAATTTCCAAGGCAGATCTAAAAATCACCATATATCATCATATATCATAACATCGGACATAACAAAGTTTGAGTGGTCCATTATCGGTAAATCACTTCCGTATCTTGAATCAGCATGGCGGTGAACGATGAGAGCACATTTAGAAGGATACTTAAAATGAAGTACCAAAAGTTTAAAAAGTATTTTGAAGACTTGCGCAGATTTCAACTAGAAACATGTACATGCTTTTTCATTAACACTTCGTAGACAGCCGCAAGTGATAAGAAACATAGGGGAATAGACCTGCCGCCAGGCTGCTTGTATGAATATGCGGTGTACAAATGTACACGGCGAACGAAGCCTTCTGAACGGTAATGTTTATTTAATCAATTGTTACGATAAATTATAGTTTTGCAGATTACAGATGTCAAGCTTTCTGGGTCATTCATCATCGCACCGATGGATTTCAGATCGAGAAAGCAAACCTGGTGCACTCACACGACTTTAAGGTCGGTGAGCCGAATATTTATACTAGGAATAGAAGTCTGGCTGTTGATACTGAACTGCATGTATGTGAGATGATGAGCCACTTTAAGAGTGCTTGTGAAATGAGGACATATGGGAACAGGAGGTGTGGGATTAGAATACGTCGGCACCATTTATCCAATCTCCGCACGAGACACAGCAGAGTAGCTGATCGCAACGAAATTATAAAGTTGCGAGATTTACTGAAAGTAGAAGGCAGCTATAGTTTTCTACCGCAGAAGAAAGCTTCAAGGTTCGTCATGTTTTTACCGAAAGGTACATTCCAACTGTGACAACTGTGTCCCAGGTATGGAGATGTCATTCCAGGAGATGCAATTCATCAGTTAAATTATGACAGCTTTATACTATGACATGCCATGTCGGTGGGCATAACTGGAGTTGGGGTAGTGTTTTTCTACGCACTTATGCCGAACGAAACTACTGCCAGTTATAGGATAATTTTGGAAAACCTGCTGAATATGTAACCTTGTATGTCTGCTGTTCGCACCTTCATTGTTGATCGTTCGGCGGCACAGATGAGGGCGATAGGTGAAGTCTTCCCACATTATGCCATCGTATTCTGCCGGGTTTACTTGCTGCATGATGTGTCTCGGCGTTTTCGCCAGTTGGTAGGCCCAAGTGACTATCGAAAAAACCGTATTTACCAGTGGACGCGCAATATGGTTTTCACTGGGAACAGCGGTCAGTTTATTAGTCTGCTGCAGGCTGTGAAGTCTGTCAGTAATGGGGCATATCAGTATCTTGTGAGCGCTTGGCTGCCGTGTTGAGAGCGAGAACAAGCACATCAAAAGTATCGTGTTTGAGCGCCCCAGCGTGTGTGCATTTTCAAAGCATATTTTGGAATGTTGTAATAGTGTGTTTGATGAACGCCAGTGTGGGCTGAACACTGAGCGCATGAGGTTGTTTGAGCCGGCTGTAGGCCAGGAAGTTCTGTCAGTCATTATGAAACCATTGTCGCAATGTCAGGGCTGTTTTCCTTAGGCATTACAACGGCACCCAGATAGTAGACCTAGCCTATGCAGAGGGCACGTGGGAAGTGTGCTGCAGCAAAGGGCGCATTTTCCACGTTGACATTATAGGGGATACCAAGTGTGACTGCTGCTTCCCATCCCAGTGGATGCTTCCCTGTTGTCACAATGTAGCTCTGTATCGTTTGATCGACAGACCCCTTACCAGTTTGGTTGCGGGAAATCGGTGTTTGTCGCCAGCCGATGAGGAAGCAGAACTCCCGGTTTCCCAGTTTGATGAGCTGCTTGTTTGTATGCCTGCACCTGTTTTCACTTCTCGTCTGGAAAGAATAAGAAATGCTGAAGATGTTTGCCAGGATGTATCCGTTACTCTTTGATGTATGAGCGCAGTCAACAATCGTCGGCATGTAGCTGAGTTGCGAGGGATAATTCAGTTAATTTCTGGCCATCCTGACCTGATATTGCACTGTTCAATTTCAGGTAGGGAGGTTGTGCGGATAAGCGGCCGAGAGTCGTTCGAAAACTTATGGCCAGAGAAAACAGTGGACAACAGTAGCGAATGGTATGAATCGTTCTCTTTTGACCCCGGAAGGGGTTAGTAGAAGACGGGTAACGTTGGTCAGAAAAAGCTTTGTATTGAACTCAAATATCCCTACCTGCAGCACCTTCTCCACAACGCATACCTCAAGGTGTTCTAAACAGATGCCGTCCACGAGTAATATTGCATGCATATCTTATGAGTTAAGCCTGATACCCGCGGCTTCCATAGAACAACCGTTTGTCTTCAGCACGCACAGGAAGTCTAGACTTAAACGTCGTGTGACTGACCAGGATATGCCGGAGATTGATGTAATCGAGGATCCCATGGAGACAGCTCATATTAGACGAGTTGCTAAGGATACGCTAAGGTAGTTCAAAACGACAGTCAGGGAGACTTTTGAAAAGCAGCGTGCCTCAAAGTTTGTTGATTGCAGCGTTTGCCAGATTTGATTTCAAAAGGAGGATCCCGTGGACTTGGACAAAGACACCGTGCGCTGGGTACAGTGTAGTCAGTGTTCATGTTGATACGACCACTACTGTGCCAACTACAACGAGCCTGAACCAGTACACATCTGCGTTGACTGCGACAACGTGGACAACACAACGTGAGCATCAGGCAGGATTATGGAGAAACGGCGCTCTCCAGCGTCCTGTGAAAGAACCCACGGCACTATTCAGGGCCACCCACGACATGGTTTCACGAGCTGTGCTCATTTTTTCATTTTGCAGTGGTTATTGCCGTTAGTCAAGTGAGGTTCACTGAGTCTTCCTTCAGTGGGTCCCCTGTGGGTATACCAGACAGCTAACAGTGTGCGTCTATTTTAAAACCGATTTGCAGTGCTTACTACCGATTATCAAGTGAGATGTCGACATAAATATATATATGTATATAGACACCCAAGTAGCGAAACGTTGCGGGGCCCGCACGGGCCCCTTGCGGGCCAGGGAAAAACCTTGCGAGCGAAGCTTTTGACGCGGTCCGGAAGATTCGAGTTTTTCAAAACGGTTTCCCGATCATTTTCGTTACGCGCTTCAGGCTTACTGACGCCGCCCATGAAGAATATTTCGAAACATCCGCAAACATAAAAGGTTTATTGGACAGTTTACACACGTTCATCGGCAACATACAGTTTGTTAGGTACGTGTTCAGAAAATTTCACCATCGACCGTGCAGCGATTGCACCACACTCCGATGCACACTTGGAAAACCTGCAGAGAAGAATGCAAGGGAAATGTTCAGTGAACGAAAGTGAACCATATCACCAGTTTTACGGGAAGCTTTGAAATTCCATATCCCCGTAAATAATGCAGATGGAGCAAACATAAAACATAACAATCTTGCAGTATTCCTTCTGTGCATTGCAATGATACCGCAGACATTCGCCTTGTCACATTGCGTAACCTCAACATAACCTTATGAACTCGTGCACTATTCGAACATGAACCATAATAATACAACTTTCATGGATATATTTGAAATTCAACTCCTCAGTTAATATTTAACGTGGAACAAGAATTAAACAACCATCAGAAAGCACTCTCCGTAAGTGACATATGAGAATCAACAACAACGGCTAGTTTTTCACGTACTTCTGTAGAAGAGCAAAACCGTCCAACTTGCACCTCTCTTACCTAAGCCAGCTCGAAATTTAAGCGATTAAAGATGTCTGACTTTACGGTGTCATTTAAACAAATGTCACTAATTTTGCTGAAAAAATGAACGCAGATTTCAAGGCAATGTTCATAACCATTTAACTTTAGAAGGATTATTTCATGAGATGCTTGTTTCGATGATTTTTCTCATGGCCCACCGAAACCCGCAGGAAACCTGGGTTCACTTCACCCCCGCTATCGACGGATTCGACCACCGAAATGAACGACCTATGCCGCGAATTCGAACCATTAACAAACCAACCCCGTTTTACAATCCCGATGATGACTTCGATGACTGGGCATTTAAAATCAAAATTTACTTACCAGCAGTGAACTACAAGCTTCACAGCTTCTATATCCTTAGTTTTTTGGGTGGTTCAACCGTGAAGCAATTTCGTGCCTCTGGTGTGGCCCCAGCTTCACCACCCGGAGTTATATGGAAAACCCTACAAGCACTCTTCGGGGCGCACGAAATCAGTGCCCCATCGTATTGGTTAAAAAGAAGGACGGGAGCTTACGGTTTTGCGTTGACCACAGACTTCTGAAGGCTATAACAAAAAAGATTCATTCCCTCTGCCACGCATAGATACCACAGTCGATGCTTTGCATGGCAGGAAGTCGTTCTTCACGCCCGATTCAGCTTTGAGGTACTGGCAGGTTAAAGTCCGTCCCGCAGGTCGTAAAAAGACGGTATTTATCATTCCATCCGGGTTGCATGAATTTGAAACAATGCCGTTCAGCCTAGCTAACGTGCCTGCTACTTCTCAGCGATTAATGCAGACAGTGTTGCAAGATTTAGTCCCAAGCCAATGTTTAATCTACCTGGACGACATTATTGTTCACGCCCCCACAATAGACGAGCACAATTCCACACTGAAGAATGTATTCGAACGCCTCCGAATGGCGGGCCTGAAACTGGAGCCTACAAAATGCGTGCTCTTGAAGCTAGAAATATCATTCTTAGGCCATCAAATCACACCCTCAGGAGTAAAAACCGAAGACACAGAAGTCAAACAAGTTGTTGATTGGTAGGTACCACGATCAGTAAGTGAAGGACGCAGCTTTATGGGGCCGGCTTCGCATTGTCGGAAAGTTGTTCCACATTTTGCGGAGATAGCATCCCCGTTACATCAACTTACGGACATGGGCAAGAAATTCGTATGGTCTGCTGAATGTCACACAGCGTTCAACACTCTTAAAGACTAGTTCAGCGTCCCTCTCATTCTCACAGTCTCCGATTTCTCGTCATCAGCCGGCCCCTCCATACTAGACACTGACGCCAGTGACTTAGCTATCGGTGCTGTACTGTCCCAGAAATCGGCCAATAGGGAAGTCGTGATTGCCAATGCAAGTCGTCAGCTCGATAAGCGAGAAAGGCGTCATTGCACTACGCGCCGTGAGATGTTAGCTTCAGTGTATTTCTTTAAACACTTCTGCCCTTACTTGTTCGGGAAACACTTCAAAGTTCGAACGGACCACCAAGCACTACAATGGCTTCGCAAATTCCGTGAGCCGGAGGGTCAAGTAGCACGTTGGTTGGAATATCTGCAGGGTTACGACTTTGACTGTATCTATCGCCCGGGCAGCCGTCACGCAAATGCTGATGCGTTGCCTCGCCTTCCAACGGAAACTGTACACGCTATGTTATCCACACAATCAGTTGGGGCTACGTGAGCACACTATCAACTGAATGATCCGTACATTTCTAACATCTACCGTCGACAACTTGATGGGAACTCGAAGCCTACTGGTCGCGAAATAGAGGGCAGATCCCCGAAAGAGTGCTGCTTATGGTCACAGTGGACGAATTTGCGAGTTAACAATGGTGTATTGCATTTATTTGATAGAGCCAAACGAACATACAGACTAGTCGTCCTATCTGGTAAGGTTTCGAAGGTTGTCCGAGAGATTCATGTAGAACTTGGATATGCGGGTCAGCGAAGGACTGAAGCAGCTGTCCAACAGCGCTTTGGGTGGTCAAAGCTACATGACGATGTTGTTCGCAACTGTGCCAATTGTAACATCTGTGCGCAAACCAAAAATCCCCAACTGTAGCTTCCAGGGCCCCGCTTCAAACGGTTGCAACAGTTGGCCCCAGCCACAGTGTGGGAGTTGATGTAATGGGACCACTACCGACGTCGAGGAGGGGGAATAAACATATAATTGTGATTGTCGACTATTTTACCAAGTGGTGTCAAGCCTTTCCGATGCCGAATCAAGAGGCTTCCACGATAACCTTGTCGTTCGTGAACGAATGGGTCGCCCGTTTCGGTACACCCATCGAGCTGCACTCTGACCAAGGCGCTACGTTTGCAAGTTGCCTCCTAGAAGAATTATGTCGTATGTCGCGCATACACAAAACCCGAACAACTACTCACCACCATCAGGGTAACTGCTTGGTCGAACGAACCAATCGTACTGTAATGACGATTCTACATGCCTTTATTGAACGACACCAGTCAGATGGTTGGGACGAAATGCTGCCACGGTGTCTCTTAGCCTAAAGGGCTGTCGTCTATTCGCGTACAGGGTACACGCCTTCATTACTAATCCTACGACATGAACTAAGCCTGCCAATTAATGTACCAACACCGCTGGTGCCAGCCGAATGCATAGGTATACCACATTATGTCAAGGAGCTGGGCGAACGGTTGAGAGTCGCCTATAAAACTGTCGCCCAGCATCAGTGAAAGTCGCAACACCATCAGAAAGGCTATTGTGACCGTACAGCAAACGGACCAGTTTACCTCATCGGGGATAATGTCTGGTCGTATAGACTAAAACCATCAATGAGGGCTGCGCACAACTTCCATCGCCCGTGGCTAGGTCAATTCTTAATTGTGCACTTGAGGTCACCCACTGTATACGTAATTCGTGACACTACAAACCCAACAGCGGATGTACTTACGGTACACTACATTCAGTTAAAGCCAGCCCAAACGCCGGAGGAAGTCCAAATGCGGCCCCTGCCAGCACCACCTGGCAGCGTTCCGATCGCGAAGCAGACAGTCAAAATACCAGCCCAAAAGGTGGTTGCAGCAACATTGGCGGCACCGAGGCACTGGGATCAGTGTCTCGTTGAGAGGGGAACAGTGTAACAATATAGAAACCGTTGCGCATGCGAGTTAAACTTTCCGCTGACGTTCGCTCTCTTGCTATCTACTTCAGGTCGCCCACCTACGTATTACTCGGCGTGTCCCACACTGCATGAACGTTCCTAGAACTGTGACATTCGATTCTCCCTGGATTTACTTGTTTGGGACGATTGAAAATGCATTGTAATTGGGACTTCGATTTCGTTTGCCATTGGCGTTGTGCGGATCGCCGACTCGTCTCTGTATTGCCAATACATTGGTTGTGATTTTCCTTTCTTTTCTCTGGTTTTGGATTGCGTGGGGACTGTCTGCCATCACTGTCCTGTGTATATATTTATCGTCCTGTTACACTATTCCAATGTGTGTTTTTGCGGGTACGAAAGGAAATACGCTCCCTATGTTAATCCCAGACAACAGTGGTTGTTCGAGCAACGCTTATTCTTCTCGCGACGTCTATCGATACGCTGGATCCACGATAGTC
>QNGE01006908.1:12722-27187 GCA_008508345.1 Paragonimus westermani
GGTGGGAATAGTGGGGTTCTGGTTAAGTCTTGCTTTTAAAGGTGTGTCACGTGAGATATTGCTATTGTTGGGAAGAGGTCGAAGATTAGGGGTTGGTAATAGATACATCCTTTTTCACTCTGGGTGTGAGTATGGGTTCACATGCTTATTTTTTCCCTTGTATTGTGGAGGAGGTAAGCACGAACGACTCGTGGATAGTGACTTGAGGAAGGTTTATTGAAGCCAGTGCTCCTCTGACGGCCGTTTATTGGGTTTCTTTGATATGAATTTGAAGTTGGAGTGCCGGCGTGTGTCAGATTGGTAGATGGTCTGAGCCTTACTTTGTCTGATCCAGCTACCGCGTTGACAGGTTGAAATTTAGACGTCCCATTTGGTTCGACATAGACAAACTCATTTACATGCTGTTGTTTGGAAGTTGACTCCTCGATGGGGGTCGCCGTTTCGTAAGGCAGGTTGCTGGAACTGTCTAGGTCTACTGCTAAGTTAATCAAGTCGGCTAGTATGATACCCTCTGTTGTGTCGTTGGCGTTCTTAGGAGGGACAGTGGCAGGCTCAGGACGAAGCTACACATGGTGAAGCTACACACTCATCAGGACCCGATTCATTACCCTTGGACATCGTCGCATCTTGTTTAAATGTGTCCTGAGCCACACGCTTGAAGGTGACAGTGTTGCGCAATAGGCTACGGTGACATTCCCTCTCACGCGGCGTTCTATCCTGCATAACTTTTATCAGTTTAAGAGAGGTTTTGGACTTGATGAGGTCCTGACATTGGATGAACTGTCCCGCAGTTGTTTCGCTCTGGAATTCGAACAAAAGTGGACAGCAGATCTTTTGAGTCTTCTTGCGAAGACGAATGCAGGTATAAAATGTCCGGTCTATATTGGTAACCCTCGTGAGTAGCTCCTTGATGCCATCGAGGTGAAGCTTATCTGGCACATTGAATACGATGGCATTATATGTGCAACGCATACGTTTTGTGATTTCTGTTGCCAAGGTATTGAGAAACATGCTTGCGCTCTCCAAATTATCCATCTTGGGACATTCCGGCGCTCTGAAGATGTAAGGTAGGGAGATAAGATTCTCCTTCAGGGAATCAAATACAGCGTAGCTTGTTTTTGGTTGGGCAAGTTCAGCCTCCAGTTTAGATAGCTTACCAAATAACTCCGCCAATACATCGTCTAGGGGGATAGAGCAGTTCTTAGTTAGAGGAGTATTGGTGGGAACCACCAGTTTATCTTCACCTTCTTTGAAGGCAACATCTTTGGAAGAGACTTTACACGTTTTGGGTCTAGAGCATTTGCCATTAGCTGGAACAATTGGTTTTGACAACAGACGATCTTGTTCGACGACCGGTTTTGGTCATTATACTTTGTTATATAAGAATATTTTTTAGACAGACGTGGACGTCGAAGAAATTCAATCAGATTGTGTAGTAAAAAGCATTCAAAAATAACAACTATATGAGAAACTTCAAACCCAATATCCACGCAGTAATTACTTGCCCTTTTCGAATCGCGCGCGTATAGCATAAGGAAGACCAGGACGAATGCTTATCACAGACAGGACGACAATGCCGTAAAACGCGCCAACTGCACTTTGAAATTGCTGCTAGGGGCGTTCATAAATCCATAAAACACCAGACCCTGGAACGAATATGTATCTCAGTGCCTGCTTACTCACCGTGCCAGCGTCCAATTCTCTGCAGCACAGCCACCATGCTGTCTATCGACGGGAAAGAAATTGCGAATGCCGTCTGATCTGTCTGTTCCTAGGTTGCCGCCAGTTAATCTGCTAACTGCGGATTATTGCATTCGGTGGCATGATAAATCACTTAAGATATGAGCGTAAGCATGTGAAAACCTGCAAGCGACCCAGGGGAAACGGAAGGTTTATTATTATAAGGAGGCGTAAGAGAGCCCCATACAGCCTGTTGATAAAGTCCGGCTACGTGCGGAAGCGCCAGAAACTGAGATTCCCAGAAAATTGTTTAGTAAATGGAAGGCACCATACATTGTGACGGGATTATTACTGAATCCATCTGTACCATGCATAAGGTGACGACAGCCTCCCCGAGCTTAAACTGGCACATTTTAATCCATTAAAGTCGGTAGTACAGGACGATATCAACCGAGTAATGCGGATGATTTGGAAGCAGCGTAGGAGCAAACTGTACCGCCGGGAGGAGGACAATCAGAAGTATTGCGGCCAACGCTTCCGACGAAAGGAAGCAGTGTAACAGCATGCAGTGTACCGCCAAATTTTTAACCACGTATACTCGCATCCGCGTCCTTTCAGGTCCCCGAACACACAGGCTGGCCGCGTCCGTGCATCGAGATGAGGAGGACTACACACTAGATACCGAGGTGAGCGGTCAGTCAGCGTGAGACCACTTCTGATTGGTCGCTCAGTTCCGGACTGTGAGATCTCCTGTACACATGGATAAGAGCTTGGCGCGTGGAAGTTTCTTTGGTAGCTGTGTGGTGTCGATGCACTCTTCTCGTTGAGTCGTTGTCTCTCGCTTTTGTGGGGTGGACCATGTTGTGCTTTGATTGCGAACACTGGACATTGTGGATGCCATCGCCTGTGATTGACTGATTATCATATCAAAATTTTAGCGCCCACGGTGGAACACGAATTTTCAAATACAACTCAATTCGCTAGACACCGAAAGATGTCGAAGCTTGTTCGAAAAGCACAGGACGTGTCCGTAGGACATCAAACACGCACTTCACGTGCGACTCAATGTGGGCTTCCAGCACGACATAAACATATTATTGGAGAGCATTTCTACATTCGAGAGGCTCAGGTGCGAGGCAAGTGGACGTCGTAGTGACTGTGATTCTCAGTGAGGTCTACGGAAAACTGTTGACCTTGATGTTTCAGAGGGATAGTTACATTTTTGGGACGAAGGACCACAAGACTGCCCTGCACTTGTGTACCAGAGGCAATTTCTAGAACGACTTCAGCCCAGTACAGGAAGTTTGATGGATTATATACAGCAGTTAAGGAGACTTTCGCGGCTGAAGTTCGTGCACGAGATTCAAGGGCAGGAAGAAATCTGTGTTCCGGAGAGGCTTCTGGAGGAAATTCGGCAGCCACATTGTCAGCGCGAATTTCTCCTCCGTCCCCCTAGAAACCAGGCTAGTGCCGAGAAGCTGGCTGAATTGTTGGACCAGGTGGAACATGTTGAGTTCGGAGGCGAACATTTCAATTTTTAACTCAAGGCACCCTTGATAATCGCTCGCGGGGTCGGGTGGCCGACGGAAGCGCTCGCGCGAGGGGTGAACCTCGTATGGAAGGCCCATCAACGGCGATATTATCAATAAACGGGCGCTTCGGCTGGTGGAGATATTTTACATGTGGCTGGCATGGACACCTGGCCCGTTGGTGCTGTTATCCGTTCGTAGAGGTAAACATGCCGTTTATTTTGTGGGCAGAAAGCGACGTTGCTGGTTGGCGGAATGTGGAGAAGATTTTGACACCGTCGGCAAACAGAAAGTGCTCGGCGTGCTTGGTTGTCTGGCACACGTCACCTGTGGACATGAGTAAAAGCGGCGGTCCTAGAACGCCTCTCTGAACCGCCCCACTGTCTACTGGTTTTGGTGTTGAGCTCTGCCCTCCTATTTTGACTGTTTGAGTGGAAGCCCCACGGTATAACGGAAGCCGGCTGTGCAGGGGGCCTTGCGTGCCAAGAGATGCTATATTGATCAAGAGGCACCTATGAGGTACACAATCCAAAACCTTTGCACGTCTGAGAGTATGATAATTACCGTTTTTCTTGCATCGACGGACGTCGACGTTTGCTTTAGGAATCCCAACTGACATGTCATACAAGCGCGCTTGCTAGGAACACCGTGCTGTGAAAGCTCTGCCTTGTTTCGTGACCTTAATTGCTCGATAGTTTGCATCTTTACTATCTTTTCCAACATTCTTGAGCAGATTTATGTGTAGTTGATGGGACGACAGTTACTAACGCCATGCCTCGAACCACTTTTGGCAAAGCACAATGGCTGACTCTTCTCATTGAGGAGGGAAGGTGCTAGATGAAGTGGCAGGCCGAAAAAGTTAACCAAAAAATGAGTACACCCCTACTCCATTGCCTGATGGCCATTGGTGGGATACCATCAGGTCCAGGACGGGTTGAGGTTTTAGTGATAGCTAACTGTGAGTGAATATCTCTAACGTCGACCAAAACAGTACTCAGAACTTTATCTGTTTTTGGCGGAGTACCAACGGGTAACAGGATGTGTATCTAGCAAAACAGAGCAGAAACATACGACTCGAAGTTTCCACATATCGCAATAAGATCATCAGCAATCGTTTTGTATTCGGGAGTAATAACCTTTATGGCATGGTCCATCAAGGAATTTCTCCATCTCATGAAGTGCATTAGTTTCATGCGTCTCCGCTCGCCACGGAGTGTGGGCCTCCCTTCGTTTGTACGACGCAGTCGCATTCTGTGCTTCATATATCCAACCATGCTGCTCATTTGTATCACCACGGGGAGTTCGGTGAGTTTCTGTGCCTCCAACTCTAAAAATATACGTTCCAGAAAACCCACGGCGATGGATAGAAGGAGTAGTGGTGAGGTACTGCGGTTATCGGTCATACCAAATAGGTTCCGGAGGAGTACTGAAGAGGAGGAATTGGGCACATCTGAGAACAAGAGTAACACCGTATGAAGACCACATCCTTAAAGAGAAGAAAGTATTATCACGAACCCGGAGTGGATTATGCTACGGACAAAGGAAGGATGTAAAGGGATTGGATTGCACGAAAGCATCGATACGAAGTCAACCATTGATTTGCAGAAGTCTAGGGTCAATCAATATCGAAAACACGAACAGACTTGTGTGTCAGCTCGGGGACCAATCAGCACGGCACGCTGATCCAGCATCGGATTTTGTTACAACGAGCACCGGAGTAAAACAAGTTGTCTAAGCGGGTCACGCGTTGAAACGAACGAGCTTCAAGCGGAGTCGAGCCGACCAATGAGAAAGCGAGAGCGTCAACACCAATTGTAATTCTTCATTTTACCGATGCGTCTAGTCTATAAAATAACCAATAAAAACTCAATAAACCGAGATTTGCTTTTGTGCCACGAAGACTGACTTTCGCTTTCGTTCCGGAAGATAGCGATTTTCAGCCGCCCTTGCCTCGCAAATAAAGTTATCTTTTGTTCAGCCTTGCTATAATAGTGACCGGCGACAAGACGTTGGCATCTCTCGGTATGCTAGATGGCTGAAAAACTTTCCGAACTGTCGGAGGTTTGAACTTTTACAATCGCAAGCCTTTATAGACCATTCATAACTTCGGCTTCCCAAGAAACGTTCATGTATGAATTAACAGTCGGCATTTTGCAACGATATTACGGAATCCGCCGGTTCTGGTGATACGAATCTCGCCACAATGTTGGACATGCAAGCCTTTTAATCATGAGTCTCATAACCGTCTTCAAGTCAGGGTAGCATCGTTGAACTTATCCGCGATTCATCGTTGAGATGACCCGTCTTTCATCGTGAATGTTGCGTGCAACCAGTGGAAGCAGAAGGCGCCCTGCTGATTGTCGCGACCAGTCACAAGCAGAGTAATTCATGAAAGCGTCCTTGGATCATTACGCTCTCTTCCGCATACAAGCGAAACATGTCAAGTTATTGGAGGCATTAATTTTTTCATGTCCGACGAGGGTTTTAACACTGTGTGCACTTTTCTATCCTGCAATCCAATATCTTGCCTAGTTAAGATACATTGACCTCCATATAACTGAAGTCGTGGTGTCCAACTTGGCCGCTGAAATTGTTAGCCAGTAAGCTCACCGTTGTTGCGCATGGTCGTCGCATACCAGAACGCTATATAGGGATGGATGGCTATAGCATGCCAACTGCCACTTCGATGCGCGGTTTCAGTACACGTTACGCGAACTCATTCACTCTCGCTGAAAACAGCTTTTCAGTCAGGTAGAACGAAATGAACAGTAGTATTCACCAAGCATCCATACTTTCTTCCTGTTGTTTGATCGCATCTCTATGAACTACGTTACGACCGCGAATCAAGTACTGCACGTTCATATGCGTCCACGTGGATAAGACCAATAGGGTGGCTCCGGAAATTCCTTGACGTGCATTCACGGAGGGTTTGTTTGGCTAGTCTTCTCCTCCAAGCTGCAGGGGCGCTGCCAACATTTCAAGGTCGACCTTCTCTGGCAACCGCGACTCAAGGGGCGCTACTCTCGTACGTGTAATTCAAAATACTCTACTGTTCACGCCGTTGACTCTAGAATCTGTCTGCAACGGATGATGCGGATTCTCTTCGACTGTGCAACAAAGTGTACAGGCAAATCTCGAAATGATCGACTCATGTCTGGACTGAATGTACCAAGTTCTTTAGTCGGTGTGTTGCTGCGATTTCGGCGAAAGACATCATGGCAGTGCTTTGTCGAGCTCGCCTATCAGAGAAGGACGGCGATAGAAGGTATCTCTGGTGGTCAAACGCTAAAATGCAATGCTATTCGACAGACCACTGCATGATCATTCAGTTGTTCAGTGCTACTTCCTCTCCCAGTTTTGCAACGTCCGCCTTGAATATAACCATTTCGGGTATTGCCGAGCATTATAACGCAGGACTTTTGCGGATCACAAAGATAAACTTACACATTGATGGCTACGCTCAGTAGACGGCCGTGGATATCGTTCGAGATACTGCCAATCGACTGAAGACGGTATTGACGAGAGGCGGCTTGAATTTCGCGAATTGTACAATTAACGACGAGAAGTTACTGGCAGTGTTACTACTACGCGGTACCCACAATACCGTGTGATTTCTTTGAGCTCAGCGTGTGAAGGGCGTTGGGATTAACTTGGGATATCGCACATGGTTTTTACAAATTCAAAGTAAAGCCGGTTGACAAGCCGTTTGTCCGAATCAACATGCCTTCTTGTGCTTCTTCGATCTAAGATTCACTGGAGCATATTGCGCACGTTATACTGATTGTCCGATGCATACTGCGGCGACTACGTAAGCTGCGCGTGTCGTGAGACGGTCTCCTTGAGTATGACGAACAGGCTTCGCGGGGAAGTTGGATGGAGATAATACGATGCTTCGAACAATTTTGTTTGCAGATTCACCCTAAACTGGAAGGAGTGGAACGCCGTTGCGACTTCCAGATGTACATCTTTAGTAACGCTCCTGAGACGGGCTGCTGGATAGTCGCATATCTGGCGATATGCGAGTATTACCAAGCGGAACACTATGCTCTGACGATCGCGAAGGCTCAATTTGACCCGACTTGCTTAACACCAATGCTTCCACTGGAGACAGCGACAGCTGCTGTAATGGTTAAACTGGCCTAACGAATAGGGTGTGTGTAGGAAGCGATAACTGAATCTGACACGCCTTGAATTAACTAAGTGGTACGGTGTGCTAAATGAGTCTAAGCGACCCCAGGCCTTGTTTATAATGTGTTGGCCAAATGATGTTTCTCGACCGCAGCAATAACCATATGTTTAGAAGAATTGCAACCAGGCAGACCTTGCACCATGCTATCTGTAGTCCTTCAAGTGTGAAAATTTTAGGCGGCACTAAATATAATATTATTAATTGTATATATCTTGACGCAATTGTGAGAAACACTCTCAGGACAGCGTGCTCAATGTTGATATTTTTAAGCATGTACACATTCACGCACCACAATTTGGAATTGTACAATGAGTCAGCTATGTACATAGATCAACAAATTAGTCATTATATAAGGGGAAAATTTAACTTCAAGGAGAAAATTTCGAGATACACACTTCTGAGACGATAGTATTTGGGATCAATAAAATTCCATGGAATAGTTGATTTGTTGCACGAAGTTGATCACTGGCCCAGTGTCCAGGGTCACCTAACTACCATGGGTGTGAAGGAAACTCAACTTGCTTTGCTGAAGCAAAATTTGAAGCCCGAATTCTTACTGAGCTTTTAACCTCACCCTCTATTTTTTGTTGGCAGGTAATGTCTGATAAATGGTTAACTATCTCCACAGCTCCTGCAAATTACTGCTCTCAATGTTAGGCTCTGTGCAGATGCATCCCATACGTAGCTCTCGATAACTAACAGATACCATTAACCATATCATGTACTCTGTTTTCTGAGGACTAGTCCAGTCAACTTTCACTCCAGAAGGTCGTTCCTTCATGTGAAGAACGCATCTGCCACCCAGCCCTTTTCTGTAAATTTTTCAAAGAATTATATAACTTCTTGATGTTTTTGTTTTCCACTATGTTGGAGCGTGTCGTGTCGTTCGAAGGTTTCGGTCTATGCAGTGTTTTCTTCTAGTTATTCAATATGATCAAATTGCATATTTTGTAATTTGTATCCAACGGAAGCAGGTTTCGAACCCAATTCGAGAGGGTTTACAAGGGGACGGTTTGCGACGGCTAAAGACCTATTTCATGGCGACTTATATTGTCGATATTTCAATTAAGGGAGAGCTTCATTGTTTCGCGTTTATTCATGTGTGGCTCGTTTCGTGAACTTGATCACCGTGTGTTTCACCCACTGAGGGTGAGTCAGATATTGTGTGCTGAATATCAACCAACTCTCGAAATGGCCGCCTAAATTGATCTATTAGGCCGGATTAAAGATTTACGCAACTCATCCCTAAATCGCCAACAAAAATTTAAGTACGTCGGCGTAAATCAAGCAACGCATTTGTTCCGTAACTTTTGTTTTCATCGCGTCGATGAATCTACCCCTGTCCCGGATGTCATACATGTTCTGACTTTCAGTGATATCAAAAATGCATGTCAAAGAGAATAGGTTCTCATGGGGAATCAAATATAACATGGTTTGCCGTGGGGTGGGCTAGATCAGCAACGAACTCATATACTATATTGAATCAAACTGATAATTACCTAGCAATGTATCATTTTCAACAGTGAGGAAAATTTCTCCGGGAATGCCAGAGGCCCTTCCAGGTGCAGGAAACTCAGCTAGAACGATTACCACTGACTGTATAGCAGAGAGACAGGGGCTTAACACATGCTGACGGCTTGTTTTCCTACCAATAATCAGTGAGAATGTGAACGGAAAAAAGCTCACGCTGAAGCGTCTTGTATACTATTTTCTGCTTCATATTTTTTATTGTTATTCACGCCTTTTCATCTTCTTCAACATCGCATGTACACTTGATGTTTGAACGAGGTCAATCGATACACAGAGTAATCAGTAATTTAAATATTGCACTACCGAGTTCGCGAATTCTACTTACTGTTCGTGTTCAAGGTCGGCGGCGTACAGATCTTTGGAAGAATTAAAATTCAGCGGAATCAACCGTTTAGTTGGGCAAATTTATTCGTTTATCTGTCGTTGGAATTATCTCGGTCGTGACATCTAGACTACCTGGGAACACGACAGAATCCTCAATTGGTGTAGTGGAAAACTAAACCAGCGTGCTTCCACGAACTGTTGTGGGGTATTAGTTTCTCCTTTTCATCAGATTTCGACTTTCTATTCGCACCTGAGTTTCCATGTACTGTTAAGATCCATTACAATGCTCAAGTTCGTGCTATAATGTGGTACTTGTATAACGCGCATCCGAACCCAGCAGGAGCGCACGAACTGAACTTGAATAGTGTGATGAGGCGTGCCGCTGTGTTTTCGGTTCTGTTTTGGCTCGTGCTTGTGTTAGTCGTGTGCATGGTTTACTGGGCCTTCGGCTCAAGCTTGTTCGTGATTTATCCTTTTACAGGACTTTCGTTGAAACCCCTAATTCTGTTGAATGCTGTTGCCCGCTGCCACCTCTTTGCCCCGGATTCGGTCCTCAAGTGACGCGGATCGTCATAGCGGAAGCGGCTGGCATGCATGTTAAAATTGGAGGGTGGAGTGGTTCTAGTGACAAAGAATTTGCTTATTATTCCATGTTGATACTCTCGGAAAAATGTGCAGAAAAGTTTGTAATAATGAAAGAGGAGGTGAGGAGGCATATACTTTTGCGGGGAACAGATAGACCTCTCGACCGGACGTCATTCTTCGATGAAATGTGGAAGAAGTTCGAGGAGTTCGCGGTATGCTAAACCCTTGCGAGATTTTGAGTGTCCGAGCCGGGTATGATGTGTCCTCGCGTGGGTTGTATCAACTAAACCGAGAATAGAAGGAGAAATCACACAGTAAAATGGAGAACGTTAAACTGACTATGTGAGCTATGTCGAGCAATGGAACACAAGATATTCTGGCATAATCTTCTATATGACATTATATACCATCTGTGAACAGCTGTCATCAAATAACGCGAGAAGAGATCGACTATCAGCTTTGCCTAGTATACGAATACTGCCGGATTTAAATGTCCATTATCTCTGTACGGCTGGAATGAAGAATAAAAGCGATGTTTGACAATACCGAGAGGTTGCCTGGTGGTCCATCAGGGGGAGAAAATGAAAGAGTTGCAACTCAAGGTTATTGTGCGGTCATGTGACCAACAGGTTGAGTTTCAGTTTTCCAAACAATTTTAGCATGCTCAGCTTCTGCGTGGTGGTTTACAAAACAGACACACAAGCTATCAACGAGTATGGGGTAAGGGCTTACCAGGATGATTGGGTTGTTACTAACGGGCATGTATGTTGACACGTGGACGTGTTGAGGATAGACATATTTTTCTGTTCGCCGGCAAGTCTCAAAGTACAATATCTGTCCTGAACCTGAGAGATTTGATCGGTTCTAGAGGTGCATTTGCGCAATAAGAGGGAAGTTGCGTGACCGAAGACCGAATTTTGGAAGCGCTTCGATGCATGAACTCTGCAGAATATTTGTAATAATATTAATAGTGGTATATTTCTCAACCCGTATGTGAAAAACACGCTCAGATATGCGTGATCATTACACATATTTTAACGTGAACCACATACCGTGAACATAATTTCCAGTTGTTCAATACACCAATTATAAATCTAGATAATAAAACGGACAAAATAATAAGGGAAAGCTCTAGTTTATGAAGAGGCAGATGGATCACATTCTATTGACACGATAGTCTTCAAAACTAGATTATACATGAGCGCAAGGTTTTGCTCGAGACGCCGTAGCCAAAGAGAATCGAGTTTGAGCGTCTGGCAGCGTTCTCCGTAGTTGAACGAAGACGGATAACCCACTAAACCTTTCGTAAATGCACGTTGGAGACTTTCCAGAGCTAGACTGTCAGACTTGCGCAAGTGACAATATATGAACGTGCAGTACTCAAGTTGGGGTCGTACGCACAGCTTATAAAGGNCGAGCATGAATATTTTGACACCTGTACATGGTGGGGATAGACATGTTTTCCTGTTCGCCGGCAAATCTAAAAGTAAAATATCTATCATGAACTCGGTAGTTCTGATCGGTTTGAGGGGTGTGTTACGTAACACCACGCAACACAGATGGTTTTTCGTCGGATGTTATTAGGTGCGGTTTCAGAGATAACGTCTTCAGACAAGTAGAGCTTGAAAACGGACACGACGTTCGTCATTGTTAGGAAAGTTTCTAAGTTTCGTTTCATGTATATTCTTGCTGGATCTGATTGCATACGGATGTTTGTTTTAAATGTAGGAATATTTTGCCTGAGAAAAATTTGAACGCAGATTTTCCTAGATCCAAGAGCTGTCAAGTATCATCAAACAGCCGTTCAGCGCGACCGAATGGTGGCTGATAGAAGGAAGATGACTTCTGGCTCCTGAGTCATTTGTGAATATCGTGCCAAGTACGGACAGCAGTAAGGTCTTGCAAAGCCGCCAATGAAAAAAAGCTGTTCCTCCGTTTCGGACTCTGATCTCAGTGATACTTCGACCGGCGACGACATATTGCGAAGCGGACATGCCGGCTTACTGCAGGCCTGATTCCTGTCGGCCTCAAAGTGAAAATGGACACTTTTTCTTACATTTCCCCAAAACCCCTGCGCATTGTGCGGACCGCGATCGGCTTATGAGGTTGATCTGGATCCGACACACCAAAAATAATTACTGCCGACGTGCTCGAAGTGGCACTGCTGATTCTCCATGAGGTCGCCATGAATCCGTCAGATTTCCCATGGAAACGCTGGTCCTTGTGAAGTGGCTTTTTGGTAATGTCGGCGGTAATTGTTAGTGCAGCACTCACCTGAGTTTACACCTGTCCACAGTAGCTTTGTCGTCGGCAAACCTACTACCTGGTTATCAGGCGTACTCGGACTATCGACGGTTGCGGATAGTTGGACTGATCCACCAACGATTTGAGCTCGTTCCTGTATGGACAATCAGCTGTTTCACCTTTACCCATATCCATTGAATGTCTGATCTGTACACACTTATCACGAAGACCAAGCATTTTGGGATGAGATTGGTTGCATATAAATTGGAGAAAATAAGAAGAGTCTTGAATCAACGCCTTACATAATTCGGACGATAGTTTTATGGTGTCCATAATGAGACTACTGTTCACATCAGGGTGGGCGGCGTTGGGTGCTCACAGCCTTGAAGCAGCTAACGAAGAGTTCCACTGTAGAGTGTGAAGAAACTACCACATTTAATCGACCAACGTAATCGATGTTTGAACAAAGCAGCTAGAACATGAAAATTGGTAGTTGCAAGCATTTCTTATTGACTCATCAGTACCAAATTTACAATAACATGGGTGGACTTTTTTAAAACAATCCACTTGAGGGTTGGATAATCAGTAAGCGAGTTAGGATAAGACATTAAATCCAGGGAAGGGTCAGGTTCACGAACAGTTGTTTCTGAAAACAGAGAGCTGGTTCGAGTCGACTAATTGCAACTGCTTCAGCAGACCGTAAGAATCTCGGGTTGGAACGGCGCAACAGGATTTTGAATGCACAGGATGGATCATTAGCATGACCTTTGATCAAGACGTGTCTAGCGACTGATGAAACTGGCTGTTTATGCGTTTCAGGGACATTACCATTTTCCGGCAATACTGACTGCTGTAGCCATTTAGGTAAATGTTCCTTCAGTCTGAAGCTCAAGCATCTCTTGGTTCGAGATGTTTGGAACTTGTCTGAATAGTGCTGAGAGATGCCTTCACGTTTTATTGCCTTTTTTAAATAAACTGTATCGATTCCTTATTATTACGTGAGCAACTATTAGTGTTTCCCTTGCTGTCATTTAGTTTGAGCCCTGTAAATTTTATACATTTTTATACATTTTCGCATTACACTTTTTTCTCGAATAGCTTATAATTCTTATTCTTTCTGGGTGCGTGATCAGTTATTACGATCCGACCCAACCAGCGACGGGTTTTCTGAGTAAAACCGATTCCGTCTTGCCGTTCCCATCACTAGACAGTGCCTCGTTGTTGATTTCGTTGTGTGCCTGTTCATTTTTGGAGGATTTTTCACAGTTCACTTGAGAGATTTGCTTTCTTTTGAAGCACATCAATCAATGATGTACTAAATCTGGTTTTTACGAATGTCTTCTCATTAGCCGTTTTGAATACAGGTTTTCCTATGCCGATGACTACCGAGAAAGACACCTTTGAACTCAACGGATCAGCCTGTCGGTGCTACCTCACATTGTGTCTACAAATTTACATGTAACTTCGAAGAAAGTTACACGGGAAACATCGAGAGGTGCATGATCTCCGGAGTGAAGGAACATTTGCCTAAATGGATGCAGAGCTGCGCAGTACAAAAGCATGACGAGGTCATTGAAATACGCAAGCCACCAGCGTCCACAGTTGCAACACACCTTCTGACCACTAGTCACGCTATCGGTCCAGCCTGTATATTCAGAATCCTGTTAAGCTACTTCAATCCAAGATTTTTGCAGTTTAATGAGGCGGTCGCAACCGATCGACTAAAAGTGACCCCATGATCAGAAAAATTGCTCGCGAACGTGGCCCTTTCCTGAGTTTAGTGACCTTTCCAAATCCATCGAGTGGTTATCCACCCTGACCCCTTAATGCTCGATCTGGAAAAACCCGTTTCATGTCATTATAAATTTGGTACTGATGAGTCAATACGAAATGCTTGCATCTATCAGTTTTCGTGTTCTAATGGTCTTGTTCGAACATCTGAAGGGAAACAAGTGTTTACTGCGTTTTGATGTGTACGACATATATTAAACTTATCATCCAATCTTCCCACGTCTATGATAAACGAGACAGACATTCGTGTACCCCTTACACTCGTAAACCCACTTTGGGCAATGTGGAAACATCGAAAGTCACCGTTTGTCAGATGTAAAGGTTCCAACGATAGTCTTGTGATACGAGACGTCAGAACCAACCATGGGTCAAAGGCCGAATAAAACGCGCATGCGACCTAAGCAAATGGAAACTGGAATGATGTCAACAACATGGCAGCACGCAGTGTCACATATTAAAGCACATCCGGCCGCCTTAAACTTGGTCAAAATTTATGTGAACCAACAAATAGTCATTTATTACAAAGAGGATTAACCGGTTATCCCCATTGCTCCTACTAAAATCTCATTATCGCTAAAACCACGCATACCACA
>QNGE01006909.1:0-27170 GCA_008508345.1 Paragonimus westermani
TGCTTACGACCTCAGAAGGAAGGCTGTTCCAATAGTTGATAAATCTATAAGGAGAGAACCGCTGCCTGAGAATGGTCCGAGAACGAATCTTGAAAAGTTTCTTATAATGTCCTAATTCGATGTCGTTATTCGCTACAGTGAAAAAACTGTTCTACAAGACCTTCTCTAAGAAAGAAGTGTGTGGGTAATAATTTACCACAGAGTCTTCGAAATTCAAGTAAGCGCTGATCAAGACCTTCAAGTGGGGATTTGTAAGTAACATTGCTCAGGCCATCGACCATCTTGATAACAGCGCGCTAGACACGCTCAAGTGCTAATATGTCCTTCTTCAGGCTGGTATACACGAGCTGAACCACATACTCGAGGAGCGGTCTTATATAAACCATTTTAAGCGTTTGAAACGCTTCCTTGTCTATGCGCGGTAAAGTGCGGCTTATCGTCCTGAAAGCTGGAAATCCCTTTATTGCAGCCATCTCATGGTGATACGTGAACGACAACCAGATGCCCAGATCTTTGTACAGAACGATTTTCATATCTACTGTGCTAGACTCATCATGAATCATGAAATCATCACCAGAATCTCCACCGAGTGACATATGCGCACACTTAATGTCATTTAGGGGAAGACTTCTATCGTTCGATCAGCGCTTGACCGCGTCAACATCAATCTGTAGTTCACCGTGATCAGTGGAATACCAGATTTTTAGGTCGTCTGCATATAAGAGGACGTTACTGCAAATATTGTTTGGAAGGTCGTTGATGTAAATGAGGAATAACAAAGGACCTAGAACTGACCCTTGGGGAAATCCCACAGAACTGAATGAGGGAGACGAAAGACCTACTTCGGCCTTAACTCTGAAAGTTCTGTTATCGAGAAAAGAGGCCATCCAGCGAATAACCTTTATTTGAATACCGTAGGCTTTCAGGTAGTGGGTTAGTAGGTCGTTTGGAACGCGGGCAAACGCCTTGGGGAAATCTAAGAGGATAACATCTGTGAAGTCAGAGTATCCATGAAAATAAGCATGTTCGTTATGCATCACAGATTAGGAAGGAAGCCATGCTGGGTGGAACAGAAAAGATTATTTGATAAGAAGTGATTGAGTATGGCGCGCGTCAGTGGGCGCTCCATGATTTTGCACGGAATGCTACTAAGGCTGATTGGCCGATAGCTATTCGGAGAGTGCCGGTCGACCGCTTTAAATGTGGCTGTGATCGTCGCTTCTTTCATTGCACTAAGGAGAATGCTGGTCTGGAGTGTTTGCTTGAACAGCTCATAGAGTAGTTCAGCCAGACTAACTGCAGCTTCCTTGGGTATTCTACGATGGATCCTGTCAGGACTCACTGCACTATATGAAGTAACCTTGAGTAAAATGTCTTCAACATCTGGCACGGAAAACTCAGCAGTAACGATTGGTCGCCTGAAGTTCTGCGGTGGTAGGACAAGATGCCAGCTCGTGGATGCGACGTTGTAGACTGCTGAGCAGTACCCCCTGAATAAATTGGCCATAACTAGGGAGTCAGATGAAGTCTCCCTGATGAGCAGTCGTAAAGAAAGAGCTGAAAGTTTGTTCTTTCTTAGTCGTCGCATATGCTTAAATAAGTTTTTGTTCCCGCGGGCTCTGGGGAGGATCTCTTGCACGAGTTTGGTGTGTTTGCGGATTCCCGCCTACACATATTTCGGACACTGTGGAAGGCGCTCAAGTCTTCTGAGTTTCCTGTGAGCTTATTCTTCGCGAATGAACGGGAATGGTTATCGAGCGGACGACGTATCCTGTGTGGAAGGGGTGGGTGATGAGAGAAAGTGCACAGCTTGCGTGGTATAAACAAGCCGTTCACTTTCTGAGTTGCGCTTTGGAACGCACGGTAGTTCCAGTCCACAAAATCAGATCAAGATAAAGGGAACCCAGGTTGGTACTCAAGATGTTAAAATCTGCACGATTAAAGTTTCGAACTGTGGAATGTCTGCTAGTTGTAACCAGTAACGGATAAGATCAAAGGCCTACCCAGACTGGTCACTTTTCCACGTTACGGCCTGATGATCACTGTGTCTACCAAATGGCTGTCACTAGTGATGATTAAGTCCGGTAGAGCAGGAATCTGGTTTAGGCGATGCCGCGTCGGGGCGCTGCCTTGCTGTGTCCACGCTTTCCGTCGTATCAGCGTTAATAAGGGGGTCGATAATACGTTTTCACGTTCTTGTTGAGAAACTGATGCCCAGTTCATCTTGAGTGCATTAAAATCACCCGTAATAAGCAGATGAGCTAAACGTCGTGGGTAGTGGTCAAGGCCTACCAGAAGGGTGTTGTCGTCGGAAACATCGGATGATGGAGAACGGTAGATAGCCCCACTAGGAGTGAGTCTTGGCCACGCAGTGGCATTCGAAGCCACCGAGCGTCACATCAGAGGATCGAAAGCCACCGATAACCATGGGTGTCGGGAGACACTGCTGAAGAAAAATGGCAGAACCCCCATTCACCCTCCGGTGGAGTCAGCCCGGTAAACTGAATACTTCGGGACACTCAGTTTACTGTCACTGATATCACCTGTAAGCCAGGTCCCCCTGGAAGCAAACATGTGGGGTTTGGTGCCAGGAATTAACTGTCTGATTTCCGGTAGTTTATGGACCAGACTCAGACAGTTTGTATACATGCACTTGAAAGCTAATTCCTCGTTGGATTTCGCGAGGGAATAGAAAGAAGAGTGCGAGGAAGAGCCTAGGTAAGAAGGCTTAGAGTTTTGAAGAGTGGTGTGGCTGGTCTCGGTCTGTTTTCCGAATTGTTCAGACGGTCCTCTTTCGAGGCTGCGGGCGCGACATCACCACATGTATGTACGTCAGAGATCCTACAGGACGCTTAGTCGGCATTCTTGACGCCGAAATTTGTGACCTCTGCGCGTTCGTCAAATTCCGCTGCTCGAGAGGGAGGGTGTTAGGAAGTTTTCACCCACGGAAGATACAACTTCGCTTGCTAGGTACGGATTTGGAAGACAGCAATGCGCGCTGTGTTATGAAGTTACTGATTGGGATACCTACTGGGGTTGGCCAAATGAATGGCTTTTGAGAAGCAGGATGTGGCCCTAGCATGCTACTTCCGTTTCCAGTTCTTCAGAGGAAGAATTTTCTGGTGGGTCGTTGGTGAGTATAGGGGTGGGTGAACCTGGAGAAGGTTTCTGAGCGGCGTCAATGCCCTCAATGCTCGTGCCTGTGCTTGAGACGCCGGTCGTTGGGATGACCATGCAGACGGTATCTCTGCTTCCTACAGCAGGCACGGGGATCTAAAGGAATACTTTGAGAGCAGAGAGTATGACTTTAGTCTCCAGTTGTAGCATCTTGTCTGTCATGACTCGTGGCTTATTCTTTGTCCGTTGTTTGTGTCTCAACTTCTCTTACCGGGAGCAGTCAGAAGATATGCCTTTTGAGGCTGGCCTTGACGGACTTCGAAGCCTAACTTTTCCCCACCAGAGCCTCGGCGCTTAGCATGGCTGGCGAGGTTACCGGAAGGCCAAGTGAATTTTTGGTTGTTTTGGCACTCAGCTTACTCGCGAGTACCAGGCTTGCGAATTCCCGGCAGAATAAAGTCATTATGACTGAATCGGTCAGCTCGGTTGCAGAAGAGGTTATGGGGAAGCAGCCCCATAAAACACCTCCCCTTTCCCGGAGAGCCTCCTCTTTCATTTTCATTGCCGCTTCTTCTATGTGTGCAGTTGATAGGGAAAGTGCCTGCTTAGGGATTGACACACCAAAGCGGTAAACGCCATGTACTCATTCGAGACTGTAGTTACAACATCATCTCGAACAGAGTCCGTTAGTACTCCTATATCTCACTCCCCATGGAAGAAATGGAGGGGGATACGGAGCTAAGAGGAGCCCCGCGTTTACAGTCGCAGGTTTTCTGCGTCACTACACCTGTCGTGGTGCGTGTGAGACCAATCAGCAGCGGAGCGGTGCCTTGACTTTTGTCAAACCTGCAAATCATGCAGATATAAGTGAGAGATGAAAAAGCTAGCAGTTTGTACTGGTGTTCGTTATGGACAGTGCACTTGAAGTGATGCCATTTCTGACGCTGTTAATACAGCATGCCGTTTTGTACCGACATTTTACACCCTTACCAGCCGCAGACGCTTGCTGCCGCAGAGAGTGTCTGCTGGGTCCCAGCACTGATGGATCTAACACGGGTTGTTGTCGACCGGGGTGAGTGATTTGGAATATAGAACGGTTTGTTTTCAGTGAATCAGAAAAAACGAATCAGACACGACTAGGCGGAAAGAACCGGATACTATATAGCACAAATAATCCGAAACGTAACAAGTTGTTGCTATTTGATAACGTATCTCAGTAGTCCTATGCAATTTTTGATGCGCGGGGTGTCAGGAGGACAGAAATATGAATGGACAGTAACAACGAGAAAGTTTAAACCAACATTCGAGTTACCGGCGGGGTTCAACGCGATTGAATTCCGTTATGTATTCCAGCGATTCACGGGTTTAATGGGATTGTGAAGACCCCGAAATTTCGGCAGCTTGCTGTTGATCCGTTCTTGAACGACACTAAACGAGGAATTTGGCCAGGGGCCAGAGTTGAGGAGGGTGGTGGCAAAGGGACTGGACAGGCACATAGGCACAGGGTTCATATGTGAACAAATGCAAAGAGAAAACGGCGTCGTTAAAGTATGCGCCTGTCTGCGTCAGGCAGTCACGATCACGCTCAACATCCACACTTGCCGATAGAGCATGCAACAGAACACAATCAGGCACTCATCAGGCGCAGTACAGAGGGCAGCCACGACAGCGTGCCAGCCATACCCATTTTTTAGTTTTATTCATATTGATTGCACATCATACCGGAAGTTGTTTAGCACAGCAGGCGGGTTGAGAACATCTGAGGTTTCCATGAAACATCTGTCTAATCTCAACTTAAATACGTCAAGGGTGGGAGCTGGTGGGACCGCTGGCGGGCCGTTCCAAAATGGACCAGTCGGGATGTAAACAAGTGACGCCGGCGATGTAAGCAGTGGCTTTGGTGCCGAAGACAGTGAGTATTCCCTTTTGAACTTGCGTGTTCACCTTTGAGCAGGGTAGATGAACAAACGTGACTGAAGTCAGTTAACAATTTGTAGGCAGGCATCTCCTCCTATCCGTTGAAATTCTAGGTTAAACTGATTCAAACTTTCAAGTCTGTTCTGATAGCTCAGATAACGAAGGTTCCTCACTTGCTTTGTAGCTCTGCGCTTGACTTGTTCAAACAACTTAGATAAGAAGAGCAGACTTGAGTAGTTAATTTTAGTAACCGGCGAACTAGGGTAGAGTAACTAGGGACGGAGTTAACCGGGGTTAAACAGCCTAGACTTCTGGTTAATGAATTCGGGAACATTAGTAGCCTTCTTGCCATCATCCTACAGCAGGGGGAGACTTGGCTCCCGATTGAAAATCGATTTAATGTCCTTCTCCTGTCCACACACAAAAAGCCTGACATCATGACGGTGGTAAAAAGTTGCATTGCTATGGCGAAACTTTAGGACTTTAAAATTAGTCACATTCAGAGACATTTTGTCTAACAAACATCAGTTGCACAACGTGTCGAGATCCCGGGAGGTGGGTCACGGACAAATCTGCAAAGCTGTGTCGTCTGCCTACATCACAACGCCTGTAGATAAGTCGACGACCTCGAAGGTGACCCTTGCGGCATCCCACGTGGGACTTTCAGAGTTGTTAAGCAAGTGCCGTCAACTTGGACGGAAAGGGTGCGTGCACACAGACACGCCTCTGACCCGTGTAGCTGTCTCCCTCTAGTTCCTTACCATTGCAGCCTTGGGAGCAATATGCCATGTTATACTTTATCAAAGGCCTTTGAGATGTCCAGGGGGTAATGTTCAGTTAGTCCTCAGAATCAACTGCCCCAATCTAGTGCTCATGGGCATTATTAGGTTGGCAACCTACGAGTAGCCCTACTGAAACTGTGCCGTTGAGGAGTTTTCACCTCCAGTATGTGAAGGTGTCGTCGGATGGCGTCATCAAGAAGGCCTCCCATCACTTTTGAACATATAGTGAGAGAGGAAATGAGTCTGTAGATGGATGCCAGGTTACGCTCACCGTCATTATGGGGCTGCATTGCTTCCAGTCAGCAATGAGTTCGCCCTCATCTATGGGCTCCCAAAGCCAGCAACTTACGACTGCAGCTAGTCTTTCCGTACAACTTTTTAAGTCTTGGAAGTAGGCTGGCAAAACCCTGAGACTTACTGAGGTTGAAATTTTTGACCTTAGCCAGAGCAGCGATAAGAATAAAGGCTACGTCGTTGAGGACAAAGAAGATTGTGGACTTTGGCGTTTCGCGAATGACCGACAAGTGGGCCACGGTGATATTCTCCAGGAACACTCCTTTAAATGAATCAGAAAACACTTCCACTGTCTTAAGTTAGGCCAGAATTTATAAGTAAACTGGCAATACTTAATTCTACTGAAGCGATTTTACTGCCCGTATGCTCCCGAGGTCTGAATTGCACCCACGCGGAAGGTTTGCCACAAATAAGTTATGCGTATATCTCCGTTTACCTTGGGACGAATTTGGTAATTAATACACGCGTTCGAGACAGAGGCCCAAAGTATCGAATCTAACCGGTTTTTCTCATTCGGTATCCAGGAGACGTCTGTTTATCTACAGGACAATATTTTGAAACAAAGTGTAGCACCGATCTTAGGGATTACAGTAAGCACCAAGAACAAAAGGTGGGTATTCGCACAATGAAGTTTTAAGTCAGTGAGAATCAAGTAACGCTTTAAGTCTATCTCTAAAGCAATGCAGACGATCCTAGAAAGAAGGTCGTTCTAATGATCACTGACCCTATAACGGAAAACTGTTGCCCGGGAAAGGTTTGGGGGAGAAGCTTGGACTTTTCCTGTAATATCTCCGCCACTCGTCCTCATTCGTTATCATGAGGTTGCTTGAGAATACCGGATTCAGACATAAGAAGAAACGTGTAATGAACAAGTTTGTTTCCGGTGGTTCATCATTAGACCAATTACAACACAGTCATATGGATTGAGCATGTGTGAGAAAAGGTACAGTAAGGGATCGAGCGGTTCATTATCAATTTCAGAAGGATCAGGTAGATTGTACGAATTATTCATGGATGTTGAGATAGTAGCCCTGATAACGTAATCTGTTTGGTACGGACGTGAACACAAGGCCATGGTAGATTCAGTTTTCACGGAACACATCTGAGTACATATTGGGGCAGGGTGAGTAAACGGCTGGCTGTGGCTTTCGCGACTGCCACAAAGCATTCTTTGACATGTTTTGATTCTGAACTCGCAGCGCGATAGATAAGACGGCATGAGTCATTGAGATCGATTGAGTGTTCGGACTGCAATAGACGCGCAACGATAGTAGACGAACAAGATTTCGCCAAGCCCCGAGTTAGCCATACCGGGTGATGCTCCCGAATGCGTTCAGATAATTGCCGTGTCGTGTGGCCTACCTAGCTCGTACCACAGAAACAACCGCAACGATATACATAGTTAGAGGCAACATAAACAGGCAATGTATCTTTCAATTGAGGGCGCAAAATCGGTATGGAATTAAACTGGACACAGCTTTGCTACAAAATAGATCTTGCTTAGGGCCAAGCCAAGTTTGCAGCTTAAAGTCCCGGAGGCACTGTGACCTCTGAAAGGCAGTGAAATATAAACAGAATTTTTCTCTACGGTGGGCGGATTGTCTAATTTTGTGCTACTTAGCATATGTCTAGGAAAAACTAGTCTGAAAAGCCATTTTCAACTAGAACTTGAAATATGAATCGTTTTGCCTCTTCTAGGGTATCACTCGAGCATATGTTAGTCGCTTGATGGACCATGCACCGGATAATATTGATTTTCTGTCTTAATGGTACAAAACTATAGAAATTCGTATACTGTCCGGTCTACGTCAACTTACGGTGTACTTTCTTTTGTTTCGTCCCATCTGAGCGGCGGAACAGGAAGACGCCTAGGAACGAGATACTATCGAGTAACTCAGGCTCCATAGTAAAGCGGATATTCCTGTGGGCCGAGTTGAACCGTTCCAGTATTTTACTAGGGCCTATTGATTCATCCGTCACGCAAATATCATCTACATATCGCATGTAAAGAGTGAACGAGTTAACCTGGGTTGCTAGCTTCCCACTTTCAAGCGTTGTCACAAAAACACCAGCTAGTAGTGGTCCTAATGGTGACCCCACTGCTACCACTTCCTTTTCTCGATAAAGTCTGCCGGAAAATTAAAAGTGAGCATTATAGTTATGACAGTATAACAAACGTTTTAAGTCTTTCACCGGTAATATCAACTCGGGTGTTCCCCTGAATATAAGGTCAGTGAATGTTACATCAAGCGAAGACAGTCTTTTTCTTGATACATTCAGTTTCTTCAAGATTTCAACGAATTCGATTGAATCCCTCGAATTTTGGACTGATGGCTTTCACCTTACCGGATCCAGCATCATAGCTAGCCATTTCGCAGTTGCATGATACGGGGATTCACTTATGCCCAGGATCGGTCGCAAAATATTTCACTTTTTTGTGCCTTAGGCAAATCGTAAAGTTTAGGGCTAACAGTGCCAAGTGGTCTGACTTTCGAAAACGTATCTGAAACGATAAGTCCCGTCTACTTCAGCTATCGCAACGATTTTGTAATAGCTTTCTATATAATCATCGTTTTATTCTTCTCGTTGTCTATCTTTAAAAATTCGGCTGTATCGTCCAATAACGAGTTCACTTTCTTCAGGTAGTCAGCTTTATCGAGAATGACGACGCTTATGCCTGTATCAGGTTTGAAGATTATGACTTTTCCTTTTTGCCTTAGAAATGAAAGTGGAGATAAATGTTCCGTTGTCAGTTGTGATGAAGATCTGTTTGACGAGATCCACTCTAGAGAAGAGGTGTGCGAGAGTTAGATCACTCCAAATTTGTCGCGAACAGAAACCTCATGGCCTCCCTAAAAATCCCGGCTATAAACGTGTTTTTTTTCTGTTGTCTCTACTCTGCGCCTGAGTTTGTGTATGTCTGTTGTAAGAGACCAGATACGAACTATTTATTATTTTATCCAGCCGCTCAAAGAAGTGCACGGACCGGGTGCATGCCAATTTCCTCGCGACTCACCCGTTATTGAATCATCCAAGGTCGTTTAACTGCGACGCCCCCGAGCGTTGTTTGACGCATTCTAAGGTTCTGCTAAATTTTCACATGGCGCCTTTTGGGTGCCGCTGGGTGGCCAAAGCTCGCCTCGCGTTCCATATCTTTATTTTCCTGACTGTTACCGCTGGTCTCGGACTAGGCTAGAAACAACTACCTATCGCGTCTTCAAAAGTTGTTGGAAATATAAGGTTTGTATCAAGATCCTGCCGCGTCCTTTTAGCCCAGTAAATTTTGGGGCTACATCTCGACTGCATCTTAGGAAAGACGTTCTAAATTGATAGTGGACGAAGATGAAGCGCCACCGGAACTGAACTGGATGCAGGTGTAAATCTTCAAGACGAGGCTCGCACGGTGCATTACTCGAGTCCTTGACTAGTTTGGTAGCTGCGTGATGGATACGCTTAAAGGCGTGTACACCATAAGTCAGGTCGGCATACACGATCCGATTGGCATAACTGACGGGCAGTTTTGTGTAGACCAATCGAAACGTTTCAGACCCGTATGTTCTACACGGAGTGAAGTGCACCTCATTATCCGACTGGTGGCAAATATCATTTTCTACCCCCATTTTGAGACAAGTTGGAGGACAGCCAAATATCTAGGTAATTTCTAGGGCTGATTTTCGTAATGTACGCTGTGCGGAACGCGCTGTAAGCTCACGAAGGCATTGCCGAAGTCTAACGATATGACTGCAATTACTGACATCCGGTGGGGGATTCCGATCGTCCGAACAAGCAGTAAGCGTATTACCGTCAAACAGTAGTACACAGGGGAAATCAGATTCTAAGGTAGTTAGGCCAAAAAACCTATGGACCACCTATGAACACTTCAGCCACCAGCTGAGCTTCCTCTCTGATGAACAGATCGAGCGAGGAAGGTGTCTCTCTTGGATGGTGCTTTGTAAGTAGCTCGACACATCATGTTCGGCCATAATCTTAGACCAACATAGCCAAGGGTTTCGAGGACCCGCGGTCACAGTCCTCATGAGAAGTGGCTATATAGTTGATTTTTGGTGCGTAGAAGTCAACCATAATAGGAAGATGGGGAAAACGTTAGGCGGACATGGAACGGTCTGGGGAAGCAAAAATGGCCTTGTCGTCGGACGCGCTACACGGCGGCGAACGGTGCATAATACTGACAAGGAACGTGTCATGATAACGAAGTTGACGTTTGATCTAGAGCGCGTCGCGTTCCTCAGACTAGGTGAATTTCCCTAGGACGGTTAGCACCGGGAGCTTCTGGCCTAAGAAGACAGCACAGCCTGCCATCCGCCCGCGGGCAGAGTATGCTTAGTACAGTGAGTGCCTAGGAACATGCAGTCCATTACCACCGATATTTGCGAAAAACCAGGTTGCCGTTTGCGCAGGAATGTGAGTACCAGTTTCGTGGACCAGTCCTCTGGTTTCTGGTGGATTGGTTGAGAAGCTCAGAGAGATAAAGTACACTCACCTGAAGGCTACTTCCTAATGTGGCTGGGCGCAAGAAGAAAACAGAACAGCACGAAGAAAGGTGGAGGGAACACTCTCAGAAACGAGAAGGGGTGCGTTTAGCGACAAAACGTTTTGTGGACCCACGTGAAGGACAGCGGGCGTTTCACCAGATCTTAAGTGTATCCAGCATCTCTATGGAGCGTTTCCTCCGGTCCCCTCAGTCCAAGGCCAAAAAGTTTCAGAATAGCCTCCGCGTCATCGGTTTCCAGGGGGTGATTTGCAATTTGCACCCTCAAAAACTAAATTGAGATGGTAACCAGAAGGGAAACTAGGATGATATCACCCCGATGCAGACGAGGAAAATGCGGCTGGAATGAACCAAGTTTGAGTCTGTTAGATGCAGGGAGTGAGCCCGGCAGACTCCTGGGTCATACAACTTAGGACGAAAGTGAGTGTTAACGGGCCTTTTCAAGGAGCCATGATTGGAGGTCTAGAGGAAGAGTGGTGGTCCGTACCACCTTTGGGAGCTACTCTTCCAGACCCTTGCAGTATACAGTTGTCTGGCCATCCAAGGGGATGAGGGCAGCCGCTTCTGATACAGATGCTTGAATTGATTTGTTCGGGGACACCGGTCCTCTCTTGAGAACAGGGCTAAGGACTTTCCAGTTAGGCTGAATTTTGTGGCCAGCCTAAATGCGAGACTTTGTTCTGGCAGGCTGGAAGCGCTTCTGTCGCTCCTGCAGCCAGAAATCCAGTGAGACTCTGTTGAGGTTAGCACGCGTTTTCTTCGGTTCAGTTGTTTTTACAGTAATTTCACCGCGTTAATTTCTGTGGGTAACGTCAAAATAAGTCCGAGTGACTTCTTGGTAGCTTTGGAATGCGGTCTGCTGACAAAAACCATGTTTGTTAACTCTGGAAAAAAGACGTTCAACACCGTTCCAGCTTCATCACCTGCAGAGGATGTGGTTAGAAATCGTCTCTGCGAAACAAGCCCCCTCTACAAGAGTTTCCTGTATCTGAGGCTCGTTGGTGCGCTGAGCACCAGTAGAGCGAAGAATATGGGTGGGCAATGACGGTGCAAAAATTTATGCCGAATTTTAGGTTACCCGTGTGAGCCTCGCTGTAGCGTGTAATGGGGGATATCGTGTGTTGCTGAGTGCTTCAATTTAGCACTGTTAGAACTAAATTCATTCAGCTGAAATGCGTTGGACAGACACGAAGATAAATAAACCCGAATTAAAAATATTGAGCTTTCTGTTTGACAGATTCAAGTCGACGATAAGGTACGACGGTGAATCAAGCAAAATGCCTAACGCCAAACGGGAATATGTAGGCAGTCTAATCACCTCTGGGAAACTTTCTAGGCCGGACGAATTAACGATTAAGTACACTATTATAAAAGTGGTCACAGAGGTGGCGTATCCTCGTGAGCATTGAAGTCATTCAGTGCAGCAAAACCTTTCAAAATCATGAGAGAACACCAGGCTTGCAATGCATGAGACACGGGAATGGTCCCTGAAGAAGTGGCCGAGTAAAACTATCCACCAGTTAGCTAGTGCTGTATTCACAGAATTGACACATGGTTAGTCACACTAAGAATGCTAGACGCGTCACTGTGAATGACAGTACATATTGGGCAGACGCATCCTGATAGAAACTCGCATGAACCAGTGGATTCTGGTAGCCGTCAGAAGACACCAGCTGTACCAGAACACGATCCGTCACTATGATCGCACAATTTTTCGCCTTCAGTTGAGTAAACTCCCTTACCATGTCTTCTGTTTTGATGTTTACAGGAAATATGATGAACCACAACGTCTAGTTGATGTATGAAGTCTCAGACGAGCACTAAACTCCAGTACCCACAGTAGCATGGGGATTGGACAAATGATCGTTGGCTAGAAATGTGCATTCTGATACCAGGTAATCATAAATTTAAAAGCAATAAACAAAGTCGTATGTGTTTTGTTGATGCGCTGAGCATCAGTATGACGAAGAATATAAGTAGTCGATAACGGTGCAAACCTTTGAACGAAATTTTGAAATGGGCGCGAGCGCACACATTTGTTGTTCTGTTCTTCTGTCATCTAAATTTATCTATCGAAATTCTCTGCGTTCCTCGCGCACATGGCAGCGTGTTTCTCACACATACCTTAGAAGCACCGTTAATAGCGTGGTTGTTACAGATCGCACAAATTTCCCGTCTAGTCCTGGAACCAGTTTTCTGTTATTAACTACCTCCGGTTAAGCATACTGAATCAGGTTAATTCAAAGTGTGTGCCCTGAGTTGAGTAACCACCCCCTTCCTGGGTTGATGGGCTTCATGTCTGCTTACCGCATGTGAAAGCCCAGTAATTTCCCTTCATTCTACATCCGTCGTTCAATACGATTTGTGCACGGAGGATATTACAGGCATACTTCTGGGATGAAGCATGTAGTCACTGATAGTGTCCCACGAACCAATGCTGATTATTCTAAGACTCGTAGGGCTTTCGTTCGTGGATGTGAGCAAACCGTGGATGACGACGTGAATGTGATGAATATTGACTATGAATCTTCTCAAAATGATCCTACATTGACAATTTCTTTCGAAGTCTATCGAGTGTCGCTAAAGTCAAATGATGTGATTGACGAAAATAGAATTCGCGGAGGTGCGAATGAGTTGTTAGGCACCTTTATTAATTAGAAATTTTGTTAAAAACGTTTAGCAAAGGGAGGAGGGCAGTGCCAGTGGTCAATAATAATAGTGGTGTATTTCTCGATGCAGTTGTGAGAAACACGCTCAAGAGAGCGTGACCAGCCTACAGATTTTTAAGCACATGCACATTTGAACACCAAATTTGGAAATTGTACAATGAGTCGACCATGTGAATTGAGCAACAAAAAAGACGTTATACGAGGGGAACATTCAATTTTAGGCAGAAAATCATGAGATACATACATCTGAGACGATAGTACTTGAGATCTACAATATTTAAAAAAATAATTGAGATGTTACATCAATTGGGACTCCACAAAGTGATCACTGGCCTAATGCTCAAGGTCGTGCCAACAAAAGTTTCCTGGGGAATGGAGGGGATATACTAGCGAAGAATCTGATCATTATTTCATGTAGACAATCCCGGGAAAAGGTGCAGAAAATTTTGTGATTGTGGGGGGAGGTGGGAACGCATATACGTTCTCGGGGAACGGATGGACCTCTCGATCGGACGTCATTCTTCACTCAAATTCCAAAGAATTTTGAGGATCTTGAGATATGCCCAACCATTGTGGGATTTCGAGTGTCCGGGCGTGGTGGAATGACTTCTAGCGCCGGATATATCAGTGAAACCAAGAAAGGGGAGCGGAAACACGCGATAAACGAGAGAACGTAAAAGTGACTGTGTGAGCTATGACGAACAATGGAACAAGTGATATTCTGGCTTAACCTTCTATGTGACGTTAATAGCATTGTGTTAACTGATAAATATATACCATAAGCAAGCAGCTGTTATCAAATAAAGCGAGAAGATATCGATTATAAGCTTCCCCTGGTATACGATTACTGCCGAATTTAAATGTCAATCATCTCTGTCCGGCAATTTCGAGAGGTTGCCGGGTGGTCTATCAGGGAGAGAAAAGGGAAAAGCTGCGACTCAAGACTAGTGTGTTGCCATGGGAAGAACAGGTTGAGGTTCTTTCCTTCGGACACTTTTAGCGTGTTCAGCTTCTGCATGATGGCTTACAAAACAGACACACAAGCTATCAACAAGTATGTAATTAGGGCGTACCACGATGGTTGGTTCGTTACTAACGGGCTTGCATATTGACACTTATAGGTATTGACAATAGACATGTTTTCCTGTTCGCTGGCAAGTCGGAGAGTACCTCTATCCTAAAATTAATAGTTCTGATCGGTTCGAGGGGTGCGTGACTTGACATCACGCAAAACATGGGGTTTTTCATAAGATGTTATTAGGTCCGTTATCAGTGACAACCTCCTCGAGCAGGTATAGCTTGAAAATGGACATGACGTCCGTCATTGTTAAGAAAGTTTCTAAGCTTCGTTTGAATCGGTGTGTATTCGTACTGGCTGTAATTGCATACTAGTAAAAAATTTGAACCCATGTTTCTCCGGGATTTAAGAGCCGCTAAATTGCAGTTATTGTTTCAGAGGTTATACTTCCACCTGAGCTGCAACCGAGTTATGAAGCTCCTGGTGAATTTATTGCCATAGACCAGATTAAACATGAATAAAAGGTTAAGCTTAAGTCGCCGTAACCAACGAGAATCGAGTGCAAGCGTCTGACAACGTTCTCTGTAGCTCAGAGTAAATGTATAACCCAATAAGCTTTTCGTGAATGTGCGTTAGAGGGTTTCTCGAGTTAGCCTATCAGACTTGCACAGGTGGCTATATATGGACGTGCAGTACTCAAAATGGGGTCGATCACAGTTTATAAAGGTGTGATAATGTAGCAGGTAGGAAGAGTGAGTGTTTAATGTAGCCCATCGTCCGTCCGTTTCTAGCGACTAGAAACGATATATGTTCTACGAAGTTGAATGAGTTTAAAAAACGTACACCCAGATCACGTACTGAGTTGGCGGTTGGTATGTTGTGACAGTCGAGCTTTATAGAGCCATCTGGTTGGTGACGACCATGCACAATAGGCTGGAAATTTCATCAGCCAAGTTTGACACCAAGTCTCTAATGGCACGAGGTCCTTCCGTATATTTCTTAAACATGAGCTGAGATTGTCAGGAGGAAAAATGCAAACAAGTTTGATATCATCAGCGAATAGGAATAGTTTGCCATGCTTGATAACTTGACATATATCGTTTACATACATGAGAAAGAGTAGCGGTCTAAGAACACTTCCTTGTATCACCTCACTAGTGACTGGTCTGGGCGTTCAGCTATTGTCTCCAATTTTCACTGTTTGTGTACGGTCCAAAAAATAACAGCTTCGCTTTGCCAATTCTGCTATCTCAGAAAAAGATTTTCTGTATATAGATTTTCTATATTTGGAATAAGCTTCCGACGGAAATCAGAGCAAGGAACAACATTCAGCGTTTTATAGAGGGCATAAAAGCTACCCTACGCTGTCGATCACAATGTGTCTGTTCAAACTGTGTATCCTCTGTTGAGGTTTTGCAGTGCAGCTCGGGAAACATTTGACCGTCCGCTGCATACAGCGGACAAACCGGTCCCCATCACTGGACTTCTATCGAAAACAACATGTTTGAAATGCTTCGTTGTATTCCTATCGCATACTCACACCCTCTTTTAGCAGTTTGTTTTTGTATGCTCAAGAAGCTGCTATAAAACTAACACCATTCTTATAATTATTTAGTAATGTCGATTTCGGGAAAGCGATAACTTCTGATACTTCCCGGCCGTTCATGGGTGTTACTGTATAAACATTGCTCAACTTGCTGGAAAATGTAAAGTTGGCGCTTATCAGTAGATTCAGCAGAACGCTTTATATGAAATATATTTAGAACACGCACATAGGAAATGAACAGGTTCATGACCCACATGTACACTTTTTATCACATATATAAGTCCATTTTTTGTGTTCTATTCATTCCCGCGATTACCAGGAATATAGGGCTTATAAGCCTTCAGACCACGGTTAGCGGTGGCCGATACTGGTGGGTTAATGACTACCATATAGAATCCTCCGAACAAAATTGCGAGAGAATACCCCTTCCATATAGCTCACACAATCGCACTGAAATTTCGGTTATTCCTTTCCGTTCCTTCCCCTGCCTCAATCCCTCCTTGTTAACCATCTAATAACTTTTGTGTCATGAAACACGGATTTAAATTTGACCATCGGACTTGAAGCAACCTTCGTACGGCTCAAGCAGCACACAACCCCTCTTCAGGTGGGACAAAATAGGGCAGTGAACAGAAATGGGCTTTCCACGGTGAGTACGCCACATTCTTCGGTGCCGTATAATTCATGCACCTTCTGTATTTCATTTGTAGATTCTAGTGCCTATATGTCAATATGTGCGACTTTCAAATCTCGTTTTATTGCATCAATTTTTTGTAAATGTTTATGCCTCGTATGATTTGACTTCAAATGCCGCTGGATAAGTGCTTCGGATGTGTACAAGCCTCAAGGTGTGATCACAGGAATGACTGCCCATATATGGCGGAACCGAATGCTGCACCTGTCGGTTGGTGCATGATTTCTGCATCCCAATCTAAGTCTGGTCTAAAATCTGGGCTGAGTACTTCTGAACAGCCACTTCTAGGAGTTGCGGAATCAAACATCGCGAATGCACCCGCTTTGCACTCCATCAAACTGCCCTACGCAGATACGGGAAATGAGTTGAGGGTAATGAGGACAGCTTTGTTGTGAGGTCTTTCCGTGAGAACGTTGTGTTCTCTTGTAACCTTGGGTGTATAATTCTGCATGACATTTTTGGCCGGTTCGAACGAGAAACTTGTCATTGGTAGACTGGTGACTGATGCTGAAATCTATGGAATATTAATATTCGAATTTACCGAATAACCCTTGAACACTGATGGGCACTCTGAGAACTCGTAATGAAGTGTTGATCGGAGATGGAATTTATGTCCAACTTGATTTCATCCGTGGTTCATTTATTGTCCTCTGCCTGTCGCCCGAGGTCGCCCGCAAAAAAATGCCACTGCAGTTGAACACAGACGGCGTGCGAGTGTACGATTCCCCTAACAAAGAATCATGGTCAGTTTTCTGCAGGGTTATCAAGTCTTTTGTCTCCGTGCCAATCGTAGTCTCTGTTTATAGAAGGCCAGTGAGGCCGTTGGACTTTTAATCGTAAGCGCAGCAATGCACTGGTGAAATGAATGCTCTTCACTTCAGAGGATTGATCGTTCCCTGGGGCAGTACTAGCGTTCGTGTGGTTCTTTCGGCTATTGTGTGGGGTACTCCGGCTGGCTGCTCCGTTAAGCAGTGGGAAAGTCACGCCAGTCATGACTACTGCATTCAGTGTGGTGCTTCGATAGCACACAGGCTGACCTTCTCTCACTGTGATTGCCCAAATAGAACATGTGGGAGTTTTTGTTTCCACAGTGATGCGCAACATCACATAGACAATTTCCCATTCTCCTCCTCCCCCTTGGATATGATTCTGAGTTTCCCGCGTAATTACATGCATCTGGATTGTCCTGGTGTAACCCAGCGTTCGAACGGTCCTCGGATATGTTTCCCGTATGAGGCTCGGCATCGTCCTGGTCCTGTTTCCATTCGTGTAATAAGATCGAACAAAGAAGGCGCATGTGCACACACTACTTGCTTTCCAAATGCTACGCCGCCCGAAACTGAGTTTGAGCGCTGGAAAGCGAGGGAGTGCAGAAAATTTTGTTCCGCTTTGGTTCCGTTATACCGCATGGGTTACTGGAGTATGCTGAGCACAAGTACTTTATGGAATTCTCCGTTTGTATACACATTCTTTATCACTCTATTGATACGTAACTGTGAGTCTTTTGTTATACAATAGCTGCTTATTTTCATTAGACAGTCTGGCATCATTTATGGTCAGCATGAGATTGCTGACAATCCGGTAAGGTTGGTTCATTTGGCAGATGATGCGTTATGTCGTGAACCGCTCGACAGTTTTTGATACCTGCCTTATGGATTATTCTTGCGCTTCACACAAGCTTGTGTTTCCGGCCCGAACAAATTCGCAGAGCAAATATTCCGCCGACTAACTGTATCAAACTGCGGACGGAGGATACATGACGGTGTCCCCGTGGGGTGTGCTGTGCAGTACTGAGCAGTCAGCGGACTCGTGAATTCGATGGCAGAATTATAAGGAGCACCATGTTTTCCACTCCATCACCCAATAATCAAGTAATTATCGGTGGCTTGCTGGCGCAGATAGTAGGATTTCAGATGCATTCGAAATTCGGAATTCGTCGATAATCGTATACTAGGAATGGCTGAAAATCGATCTCCTCTAGCGTTATTCAATAACAGCTGTTCGCATGTGGTATATATAATAAAGTACCACAATGTTATTAACGTCACATAGAAGGTTATGCCCGAGTTTCACTTGTTCCATTGTTCGTCATAGCTCACATAGTCAGTTTCACGTTATCCCGTTTATAGCATGATTCCGCCCCCATTCATGGTTTCTCTGATATATCCCGCACTAGAAAACAATTCACCCCGCCCAAACATGCGAAATCCGGCAATGGTTGAACATACCTCGAGCACCTCAAAGTTCTTTGGAATTTCAGCGAAGAATGACGACCGGTCAAGAGGTCCATTCGTTTTCCGCGAAAGTATATGCGTCCCCAACTTCCCCCCATCATGAGAAAGATTTTCTGCACATTTTTTCGAGACTATCTACACGGTATATTGACCAAATTATCCACCAGTACATATTCTCCATCCTCCAACCACCTTTTTTGGCACAATTTTGAGCTGTAGTGCTTGAACCTGAATTTGTACGTACAGAGTTTCCCAAACCTTATGCTACCGTGAATCGGAAGTCGCAAGGCGAAAACGATGAATCTGCGAACAAACTTTATTTATTGAGTTACTTACCGTTCACAACAGACTTCAACGTAACAATTTAGGGGTGCTAAGGAGCTGTACGTGAGAACACCGTGAGCACAACCGCACAGCAGCCGCCAGAGTGGGAGAGTGCGTCGACGGAAAATTTCAGTCGACCTTCAGAATTCAAACAAGCGTTAGACTGGTTAAGCGGCGTTCCTAACGGTAATAGCTCAACATTGTTATCCTAGTGAATGTAACCTACAGGAGTAGAGATAGTGCGAATTCATTACACAGCTGAGAGCATAACTGCGATACTTATGCCGGCCCACTAACTTTGATGCTAGTGGTTTGTAGTAAGTTTACATATACTAGGTAATGTGAACATGTACGGTGGTACCGGCAAGGCAAATCTCATGTCGCGGGTAGTTTAGAAGTTTGGGGACGTCGAAGGTGATCTCCCTACATCAGCTCTTCCCAGAAGGGTGACTAATATAGGAGGCCTTCTACCTGTGAATTTTATTCCTGGGCAACAGCTGCTGTCTTGCTGGCCAGCCGCGCGCGAGCCACCCACTCTGAAAACGCCTCCTGAGTACGTGGCATGGGGTGAGTTTCCCTCGCTGCGCAGGCACAAAGTGCTACGGCGTTCAAGGTTTTCTCCTTGGGCCCAGAAACTGTTGCTATGCCTCTGGTCAGACGTAGGAATAAGGAAAGGTGAAGTACCCGAACGTTAGAGAAAAAGTCAGATACCCACCGTGAGGCGTGTCTTGCAGCGCCTGAGGATATTTACAATTATGTGCAGGTATCTTCCGAGTAAAGCGAGTCGCGATATTGTGCCTAAGAAAAACTTTTTGTTGCTGGTCGACAGGAGCATGGAATACGCATAATGAATCATTAACTGTACAATAAATGCTGAACAGATCAAGTGAACTACTCCAGAAAGCGCGCGGGAAAATGGACGCGCCCCCCTGAACGAGTTGTAGGTTGAGGACGGATTTCGTCAGGAATAGATGCGGAAGGCAACTCTGGGGCTAAGTCAGAGGTTGAAGTAGATTGAGGCGGGTCAGGTGATGTTTGCGTTGTCGAACCGGGGGGTGAGTCGGTGAAAGCAGGTTTAAGGCGGTCAACAGAGTCGGTGAGGTGCTGACCAAAACTGTCAATCACATAGGTTTTCGCGAACCGTTTAATGACACGAAAAGGTCCTTCATACGGTTGTCACAGCAGTTTCTTAACACAGTCAGTTCGCAGAAACACGAACTCACAATTGCTGAGTTCTTCGGGAACGTAAGAAGAAGATTTCTGAATAGGTGTGGCACTCGGTTGTAGGGATCGCATGTAGTTGGCTAGTCGGTCGGCGTAGTCGTGAGTGCCGACAGCAGTTTCGCTTGACGATTGAAAGAAATCAGCTGGAAGGCTTAAAGGACTACCATAGACAAGTGACGCTGGGGTCGTACTGTCATCCTTGACACAATTGCGAATACCGAGTGGAACTAGGAGTAAAGTTTCTGTCCAATTCATCCGCTCGTGAGCACGCAATGAAGCTTTGAGCTGACGATGGAAACGCTCTACGAGTCCATTCGCTTGTGGGTGATATGCCGTGGTGCGCGCTCGATGCACGCCCAACAGCTTGGTCAGTTGTGAAAATAAAGCTGATTGAAACTGCGTACCACGGTCAGTTGTAATATTCGACGGACAACCATAACGTGCAGCCCAATGCTCGACAAAAGCGCGAGCCACATACACTGTTGATGTGTTTGACAACGGTATGGCTTCTGGTCTGTGAGTGAACCGGTCGATACACGTGAGCAGGTGGGTGTGGCCCCTTGAAGGTGCAAAAGGCCTGACGAGGTCCAGATGGACATGTTCAAAACGATCGTCGGGAGTTGGAAAAGTTTCCAAGGGGGTGCTTGTGTGTCGGTTGACCTTGGAACGTTGACATGCAAGACAGCAATGGGCCCGATGACGTACGTCCCGATTCATGTTAGGCCAGACGAATCGATCCGCGACCAGTCTTAGTGATGCGCGTATCCCTGGATGTGACAGGTTATGCAACGCTTCGAAAACTGGTTTTCGTAACGAATGTGACACGACTGACCTGGGGTATCCCAGCGTACTGTCACATATAATGGTACCGGGCGAAGACGTCAATGGAATTGTGACAAGGCGTAAGTTCGTGCGTTTCAGATCATCCTTGAACGTGCAATCGAACTGTTGTTGTGATGTGATATCAAGCCGGTGGTTGTAGACACGCTGTGAATTCGTGATAGAGTATCTGCGGCGACGTTTGCAGCTCCAGAGACATGGCGTATGTCCGTAGAAAACTGGGCTATATAGTCTAGCTATCGAGCTTCTCGAGACGAATGTTTGTCGAAATAATTCCGCAAAGCGTACACGAGAGGTTTGTGATCCGTGAAAATAATGAAATCGCGGCCCTCAAGTGCGTGGCGAAAGTGGCGCACAGCCCTATACACGGCTAAGAGTTCACGACCGAAGGTGCTGTATGAGATTTCGGTATCGCTGAGACGTTGTAAAAAGAATGCGATCGGTTGCCACGTTTTGCGAACTGCTTGCTGTAGCACCGCACCTATGGCTGTGTCCGATGCGTCCACGGCGATACTAATTGGTGCGTCCGGTTGTTGGAAATGCAACATGACCGAAGAGGCGAGTGCCTGCTCAACATTGGCAAAAGCCGTGGAGGCTTCGGGGGTTAGGTGCAAAGTGCGTTTATTACCCCGAAGTAAATTAGTCAAAGGTTGCATGAGCTTGGCGCAGTTGGGAATAAGTCGATGGTAATAATCCACTAGTCCATTGAAGCGGCGAAGCTTGGGAATTGTATCGGGAAATTGGCACGATCGAATAGCCTCGACACTGGAATCGAGCGGTTTAATCCCATCCGCACAGATGCCGTGGTCTGAAAATTTCAACGAGGCTTGACCAAGTTCGGACTTAGCTCAGTTAACGGTGAGGCCGTATGATGCCAGACGTTGAAACGGCGTCCGTAGATGGGTTATGTGCTCTTCGGGGGAAGAGCTAGCCACGAGGATGTCGTCGATGTATGCACAAATGATGTCTAGTCCACGGGTGACCTCATTAATCAGACGTTGGAACGTCTGTGCAGCGTTACGAATACCAAAAGTCATGCGCACAAATTCGAACAAACCGATTGGAGTGGTAATAGCCGTCTTGGGTATATTCTCTTGTGCTACCGGTATATGGTAATTGGCGCGGACGAGGTCAATTTTGCTGAAGATGGTTGTATTAGCGAGGCTGGCAGTTAGATCGTGGACATGTGGCACAGGGTGTTTATCTGGAACAGTGGCATTGTTCAATCCACGATAACCTTCAAAAGGATGCCAATCACCTTCTGTCTTCTTTGGCACCATGTGCAGAGGAGATGCCCATGGGCTGTCAGAGGGGCGGATTATACCCATGTCCAGCATGTGTTGAAATTCGGCACGAGTGATGCGCAGTTTGTCTGGCGCCAGCCTTCGTGGTCGCTGAAAAACTGGTGGACCTTCCGTTTTGATGTGGTGTACCACGTCCGTAATGACGGCAGGTAACTCGTTAGGTGGACGGGTCAACCCCGTGAATTTACGCAATACCGCTCGATATCTATCGTCACCGCTTGGTTCAGCAAGCAGTGGGCTAAGGACAGTCGTCGAAAAAGTGGTCCCCATAGAGGATATACTCGTTAGGAGATCTAGGAGCTTGTGATAACCTGCGTCAACGACCAATCCAAAGTGATTCAAGAAGTCCATGCCAGAAGTGGCAACTGGCACATCCGCTGTAATAAACACCCAACGGAAAACACGCCGCAGGCCCACGTCCAACGTCAAGGAACGTGTGCCAAAAGTGCGTATTGGGGTTCCATTGGCGGCCTGGAGCTGGAAGGGCGTTGATCGAGGTATGTCCTCTTTTCTAGATGGTACGACACTGACCTGAGCGCCGGTGTCCACTAAAAACGCAACCCAGAACTCTCATCGTGTATAAAAAATAGGCGACCAGGAGTAGGACTGACAGCAACAGTTGTCGCCATTACTTGCTGGCAGTTCCGTCTCTTGAGGCGGGTGAGAAGGTGCACGGCTTGACGCATTTCCTCGCCTTGGTCCCAAACATGTGATGGTACCAGCGATACCCCGTCCTTAAACGCAACCTAGAACGGCTACGTCCTCCGGAAGCGAAGCGACAGCGAGAAGTTTTAAGATTTTGAATTTCTCGACAAAGTTCTTCAACCTTTGCTATCAATTCGGCGAGTGTGCTTTCTATGTGTGCATCGACCTGGTACATTTTGCTGGGAAGGTGTTGGATGACTGAGTCGGCCGATTTTGCCAAGTCATCCAAAGAACTCGTTGACATGAATGGAGAAATAGTTGCCTGTACAAAATCGGGAAACATCTGCATCCAAAGGTAACGCATGAGTTTGTTGCCAATCCTGTGATTTTGTCCCACTTGTTTTAACTGTCGGAGCAGTTGAGATTGAGTAAGATCTCCTAGCTGTAGCTCGCTAAGGACCTGCTTAAGACGTTTCTCTTCCGATACGACAGCACGTTCTAAGCATGCGTTCTTCAGTGTGTCGTAAGGGTTGTTCTCGGATGGTCTAATCACTGAATCTCGGACATATGGTGCGACCGACATTGGCAACGCGGTAACCAAGTATGCGAACTTGGCAGTCTGGCTAGTGATGCGTGCTGACTGGAATTGCATCTCAAGATGCGCTAGCGAGTACTCTGGGTCGTCCGGGACATAATCGGGGACAGGAAAGCTTAAGGCGCTTTCCTTCGCATCTATCTCGGCGAGCTCCAGTTTGCGGTCTGAGGTATCTGACTGTATCATTCAAATATATGCACAGGATTCCGATAAAATACAAACGCTTAGAAACTAGTGGAACCAGGGCACAAAATTTAGTGCTATATATGAATGAATATAATTATGGAAATACGGGAGAAATAATTGAATCTAACGTATATAAAGGGTGCAAAAATAATAAAAAGCAGTATAAAAAAGCTTATGGAACAGGCTCACCGAATTGTAGTGCTAGATCCTGAATTTGTACGTACAGAGTTTCCCAAACCTTATGCTACCGTGAATCGGAAGTCGCAAGGCGAAAACGATGAATCTGCGAACAAACTTTATTTATTGAGTTACTTACCGTTCACAACAGACTTCAACGTAACAATTTAGGGGTGCTAAGGAGCTGTACGTGAGAACACCGTGAGCACAACCGCACAGCAGCCGCCAGAGTGGGAGAGTGCGTCGACGGAAAATTTCAGTCGACCTTCAGAATTCAAACAAGCGTTAGACTGGTTAAGCGGCGTTCCTAACGGTAATAGCTCAACATTGTTATCCTAGTGAATGTAACCTACAGGAGTAGAGATAGTGCGAATTCATTACACAGCTGAGAGCATAACTGCGATACTTATGCCGGCCCACTAACTTTGATGCTAGTGGTTTGTAGTAAGTTTACATATACTAGGTAATGTGAACATGTACGGTGGTACCGGCAAGGCAAATCTCATGTCGCGGGTAGTTTAGAAGTTTGGGGACGTCGAAGGTGATCTCACCACAGAGCATTAGGCCAGTGATCAACTTGTGGAGCACTAATTGATGTAATAAATCAATTACTTTTTCAGATTGTACAGACCCCAACTACTATCTTCTCAGAACTATGTAGCTCAAAGTTTTCTGCCTAAACTTGAATTTTCCCCTCATATAGTGTCTGTTTTTTCTGGTTCGTTGCTCTATTCACATCGCTGACTCGTTGTACAGTTCTCAAATTTGGTGTTCAAATATTTTTACACTTAGACATCTGTAGGCTGATCACGCTCTCCTGAGCGTGTTTCTCACAAATGCGTGGAGATTTTCACCATTATTATTATCATTATCATCTGTTAGTGTTCGCATTCTTCGACTATTATCCCAATTCGGGCGATCTGTCTGTTCACCTCGTTACCGCTACTTCCAGTATCATCCATACAAAGCCGATTAACCCTATTACTGGTAGATGATTTTTTATTTCTCATAGAGATGGGCATGTTTTGGTACCTGTTTTACGTACTTTCAACAAATAGGAAAAGGTTATCATATCCGTTCTCCTAGATGTCCTGTATTCAACTGATGCGCGTAAACCGAGCAGCCTGAAGAACACATTGTTGCTCTACTTCCTTTTGCAGGTTTACCTCGTAACGCAGTTTGAATCGGACAGTTCCATCGCTATCGTTTGTAATGAATGGATGGTCAAAGAACTCCGTCAGATGGTCGGAAGTTAGAGACAGAAGTGTGTACAGACGTGTGCTCCTTAACGTCATAATTCTACCACCGGTTACTACCATTCAGGAAGTCAACGTGAATCTGCAGCAGGGTCGGAATGACACTTATTACACAACAATACATTTAAGATCGCTACACAAAAGCTTTCAAGGTGGGACAAAATCTTCCAAAGAAATCCAACGGTGCACATATGGACGCAGCCGACCGACTGACATAACTTGGCACCCGCTGGCCTAATGGGGACGGGTTTGCTGTCCTTTTCCATCCACACTGGCCTCACAATTACTGCCCAGCTGCTCCCCCCGAAGAGGGACAGGATGGATATTGCCAGGTTAACGCGACGGGGAGCGCACTCGACAGGCCATTCTCTGCTTTTGTATTACCACTAGAAACCCCACCAGAAGCAGTATTGAGACACCTGGCCTTAACTCCTCTTACGTAAACTAAGTTTTGTAATGTCCACCCCCATTTTTTTTACAATTCTCCAAAGCAATTGAGACTCTTCCCAGCTGTGTTCATTGATGCACGCTGTGTTACACAAGCATCCAGCAATGTAGCTGCATGTCTGAAAACCATCAACCAAATTTTTGCTAAGACGCACCAGCAATTCATCATTTCACTTCAGGATGCTGCGGTCGCTTTAAAGGGATGTTTCGTGTGTGTTGCGGCAACGGTTCAAGCAGAAATCAAGACAATACAGTCAACAGAAAGTCAAACATCTACGACATCGAAGCAGGTTGCGCACATTTCTTTTACAACATTAACTTCAACTAGCGAGATGTTTCATGTGAAAAACAGCTGGAAGGTGCGCAGTAATATGACACTGTTGTACCCCAGTTGTCTTGATCAGGGGGTGTCGACCTTGGTGCTCTCTCATTCCGAATATTTTTCCGTTCAGCGCGACTTTCTGTAGGCAACTGAACTGGAGCGGGGTGTACGGAAAGCGTCAGACAAGCAAAAGTAAAATTTTGAAAACCGTCACACATAAGAACCCTGTCTTCAATCATATTAGCCATTATCGGTCGTGGTGTGTCACTCTTGCTCCGCCGAATAAACTGAAAGGGGGATGAAAAGGGAGGTTAGAAATTGGTTCCATAAGGTGCGAGACCGCGAAGGTGGACGGAAACTCAGAAGGGAAACTTACGCCATTTAACTCTCTTTTTGTGTTATGTCTGAGGCATACGTGTACGTGTGTGTATGTTCAGGTGTCTCTGAAAGTAAGAGTGTACATATTCGAGGGACTGCTTTCAGATTTGTACGCCGTGTACCTGTTTCCACCTTGGAATAGGGAACTTGACAGTATGCGACAGCAATTACGGGGGATTTCTACAAGCAAAATTGAGGTGCATCATTATGTTGGCTGTCGCCACCTATCTTTTCGTCTCACAATTTAGGTCCTTGGTATATGTGTACTCAGATCACAAGTGAACAGTGAAGGTGAAACGGATTATTAGTTATAGCTGTGCGGTTCGGTTCCAATTGTACTATATCCAGTGACACACCAACCATAAGTTGCCTCCCGAAGAGCATTTATTGTTTGCCGCGCAATAACTCCGATTGTTTGCTTGGGCGTTTTTACCCACGTAAACAGTGACACGAGACTACACCGCTTTACTGTTGTTCTCACATACAGTATCATATGCGCTACCGCGCAAATACTCTTCGGAAAATCAGTTAACAAGGGGCTGAATGGCACAGTCAACAAAGTTTACCTGGAAACATCAGTGTGCAGATCCGAACAACGGTGTTGTACATTTATCAATACAGACGATAAACGGCGGGCGATTCGAAAAGAGCAAGTAATTACTGCGTGGATAATTTATTTGAAGTTTCTCAT
>QNGE01006910.1:9495-27167 GCA_008508345.1 Paragonimus westermani
GAGGATAGACGGTCGCACCATACTACTCACACCACTATTCAGTAGCAGCATGGATCGAGATGATCGCGGATCGAGATAATCGCGTGATAAATACGACAGAGATACGGGATGGATCGTTGGAGAGCAGAATGACATATAATGGCTTTCGCTACACGACGGAACTGATACGTGGTGTCTAGAGCGACTGGAGTATCCTAAGAAGAGTATGGTGTGCAAATGAGTGTTTCCGTTTCTAGTCGTGCTCAGACGCTTAAGTAGTGTGTTGGTTTCTCCAATAAAGTAACCTTTGTGTCATCCGCCTTCTGGGTTTACAACAACAGTTCTCATACTACACCCAGTTCGTTTGTTCACGTCGTATTCGGTTAGCTGATGCGTGAGCGGTGAAACACGAAATATGATCAATCATAAGACACAAGAGGTATATATTCACGTGGAACAACGGACAGCATACGAACAGATGCACCATAGAATCGCATCGGAACCAACTCATGGTTATCTCGTCAGTGAACAGAATTATAGATTTTTGAATGTGCTATGGAATCAGTTTCATTCTGAGTTGTAATGTGTAGGTAGGTCGCATGTTAACCGGACGCGTGATTATCAACGCACAGGATGAGAAATCACACGGAAAAGTCGTGATTCCGACTGTGCCGAACTCAAACAATATGGATGAATTCCAAAGTTTTCCGTTGACCTTATGCAAATGATTAATAACAATCGAAATTATGTGCATGCACAATGAAGCCTTGGCTCAAATGTATCCGGTTTAGCGCAGTCAACTTGATGCCACCGACGACAAATGCTCAGACATAATCTCCAATGTAACCATTATTCCGGTGTGTGTGTGTGAATTGCTGCTTTCGTTTTCCATATCAAGTTGATCATCACTCACATTTGTTCGTAGCCTTCGCATACACGTGGAGTTTCCAGCCGTCCCCTTTCGAAAATCAGCACTAGGCTCGAGTTCCCTTCTCATTGGAGCTCGTCAGTTATGCATATCCTAGCTTTTGTGAACCAAGGTGGTTTCCTTGTGTCCCGCATAGGTGCCTCGATGTGCCGAACGTTAGACTTTTGAAGAATATTGGAATAGACATGTACACCATTTCGATAAGTGTGGCAGATCCAGAGCCTGAACGAAACGTTTCTGGGCGCACAGGGGTGGGTTATAAATTCGGATCCCAATGGCCTCCGCAGTGGGCAGAATCCTACTCCTCACCGATCTCCACCAGATCGCCTCAACTCGGTAGGTTGGACGAAATGCGTGCTTTACGTTGACAGTGTGATTTGAAACCACCAGGTGTGATAGCATGGCGCTGCAGACAGACTTCGTTGATCAACTGTTCAGCCAAGCCGGATGGTGTTCCCGGATCCGTTCCGATAAGCGTCTATTCGTGCAGCCAACATCACTGGTCGCACAGGAACAAGTAAACGAGTATACACAACATTCATACTTATCTCGCAGTTAAGTCCATCCGAGAACAGAGCGAATGTTTTGCCGACGTTCCGAAGAACCTATGGTTATTGGCTGACGGAGGTCAACTATGAAGGTCTCATCTCACGTGCTGTGTTGTTTGACCTCCCAGTGAGGATAGTGGAAAGTTATCTGTGGTCATCAGAATCACACCAACAGGACTCAGAGGATAGTCGTTTTGTCTGCAAAGAAGTTCAAGGAGCAACCAGAACTGTACCAGTGCATTGCTCGCACTTTGAGGAGTCGATCGGGCTTATTTGGATATGCTCACAACAATGTCAACGGAAGGTTATCAGTGCGTAGAAGGATGATAACGATCAAAACAGAGGTGAGGACGATTACGGTGGGATGTCACCTCACATCATGCACACACTCACCATTAAACACGCGAACGAAGCACATATTGAATCACCCACCGTCAAAGCCAACATTGTTCACCACTATGGCGGCAGTTGACAGTTCATTTCGGACTGTGATCTAGACCAAATTCTCAATGCTTTCGATATCACAGTCGACAACTATTTGGAAAGTACGCATTATCCCTGAAAGTGTCTTCGTTTGTTCGGACGTGTATTCTACAAACGTATGCATTAGTCGAATTCAGTGCGACCCTTGGTAGTTCGTCGTCACAGCTGGACACTCGAATTTATGTCATGCTGCGTCTATTCATGTCGCACTCCATTTTAATCCACCTGAGGCACGCTTGGACTATTAGCGAGTCGACTTCGACATAGTGCATCAGAACTGTATCGCTCGGATTAAACTAGAGGTCGTTATCGCTGACGGCTAACGTCGTGTGCATTCAACCTCGGTCAAACTGCGCTAGTTTTCCCCCAGTTCTCGTTGTCCTGTAATGATCATTTCTGACGGAATATTCTTTTGTTTTTAGCCTTTAGCAGTTTCCTGTCCGGGTAGCACTTGGTCCCCTGTAGCTCTCGCCTAGACCTCGTTAATAGACCTGTCTGTTTTCGCAAGTGAGCATTCAGAAATGGTTATCGGGCGACAAATGCCACTTTTCATTATTTGAGATGGTGACTGAAACCATTTGGGTAAACACGCTGGTTTATTCATTTCTTCCCTTGAAGACGTATACAGAATGAGTACTTTCGGCTTTATTGACCATCGCAGTGTAGTCATCATAGCAAGTTTGGCATATGAGGCAGCAGATGCAGCGGTGGTACCGGAGTACTGAGTGAAATAATGCAGTAAGCCGTGCGAGTAAGATGTATTGATTCTGATTGCGCAAGATGGATCGATAGCGTGACCAGTGGTCAGGACGTGTTCCAGCAACATTGCTATTCTCTTGTAACACTGGCTTCTACACCCACTTAGATAAATGATCCTCACTTCTGAGGCGCAAGCATTCCTTTGTTCTGCGTGGAAAGCTCTTCTACTCAGTCGCTAAGCACGCCCTCACCATTGCTGACGATATCGCTCCATCTCGCTTATTCAAAATCGTGCTGCGTCATTCGAATCCAAGATGCTTACTGTTCACTGAGACAATCGTAATCAGCCGACTCGAGCCGCCTCGCTGTGTCCAGAAACAACTGTTCGAGACCTTCANCTTCTACACCCACTTAGATAAATGATCCTCACTTCTGAGGCGCAAGCATTCCTTTGTTCTGCGTGGAAAGCTCTTCTACTCAGTCGCTAAGCACGCCCTCACCATTGCTGACGATATCGCTCCATCTCGCTTATTCAAAATCGTGCTGCGTCATTCGAATCCAAGATGCTTACTGTTCACTGAGACAATCGTAATCAGCCGACTCGAGCCGCCTCGCTGTGTCCAGAAACAACTGTTCGAGACCTTCACCCTCCCCCGCAATTCATGTAATATTATTGACCTATATTGACTATCCACCCCTCCAGTTGTTTGCTGTAAAATAAACTGTCCATGTCATTGTAAACTTGGTACTTTTGAGTGAGTATGAATTGCTTGCATCTTCAAATGTCCGTCTTTTAGCTGCTTTGTTAAAAATTCCTTCCAATCATTAGTTGAGGTTCCTCATCAATCATACTGAGCTTTTCACTAGAGCCTCACCAGTTCACATGCAAATTATGCACGCAATGTCAGTTGACAAACAGTAGAAGTCTTCAGAGAAACTGGTGTAATGTATCATCCGGATGCTGCGTATGATTCGCGAATTCTGATTTTGGAATATTAAGTTAGTTTGTTATTTTCAGATTTGGAACCATTTTTGTGTCCACGTGTCATATGGGTCGGTTTTGTCATTAGTGATATAGAACGAAACGACTTTGTTTTCCTCCAAAAACATTTCGACTAATGCAAATCACTTTAGCGAGAGGAACAGATTTGATTCAAGAGGGTGAATGGTATATGTATATAAGTTTACACTTTGACAATAAATCAGTTTCACTTAAAATGCATTGGGTATGCATCTTGTCTCTCATAATGCCATGGGCAGCGTTCACGAGTGAGTTTTCAACCATTCACTTAACGTGATAGATGTCGTATTCCTTCAAGAGAATTAGCTTAGTAGATATTCCAGATATAACAACCCGATATTGAGTCGAGTATAACAGCTGTAGCAGCATGAACAAAATTACGGAGGAATGATCGGATGTTATTGTGTTTACTAGGCATTTGAACTGTGGCTATTCATAAGGTATCTCTTCATTCCGTGGATTCGACTTAACACAAGCTCTCATTTGTTATTTCTCAGTTAATCCATTGGGAATTATGCGGAATTCCTGATAACCTGATATTGGTTGTTGTTACATCATTAAAATTAGACCCATTTCTTACCCCAACTACACACCATGTAGACGCAGGCGAAATAATTGGTTAGTCTAAATTTGTAACCCTCCGGTATTTCCTCATTGTTTACATTTCACGCACTGGCATATTCTCACGAATGCTCGAAACAATAGCTTCTTTAAGAATCGAGTAAATTAATGTGCTGTAATTCTTTCTTTTGGACATCTGAAGATTTTGGTGTAAACTGATGTGTACAGGCATAAAATAAATGAATGTAACAGCAATAGCTAGCTGAGACCGAGCGAAATCTCATAAGACTAACTCCGGACATTAGTCTAATATTAAGAAAACTGTCGGTGGTACAGATGGACACTTGTGCCTTATGGACTCATGTATATCGGCTGACTTCCTTTTACAGGTTAAAAAATACGTGGTACTACATTTCACTCACTTGGGATTACGTGCCCAGATGGTGCTGTTACCCCAGTGCACTCAATAATTGCGTCCAATCAGCAAATTATGAACATGTGATCTCTAGCAATCTATAAGTCAATATCAAGTGAATTTCTTATTTTAACGAAACATTGCTGATAGTCATCTGTAAGAATTGTCAAGGCTAAACTGAAAACCCATTATGATTCATGAGGAATGATTTATTGCAAATTTACTCTCGCTGCTATGGTATTGTTTTATTTCCGTTGTATTGTGTACCATGTTCTCAACACTTGTTCAGGGTTAACCTGATGAGTTAGCTTCAGAAATGTCAACTATGCTTAACAGTGTGGAATAAACGAGATCGCAACTTTTAGAAGTTGAATGTTGGTTTTCTGACTAATGTCGTCAGCATCTACACAAAATTAGCTACAGTTAAAACCGGGTAACAGTTTCACTGAACAAAAATGTCGAATGTATCCTCCGGATGACCTCATAATCTTCTCAACATTAAAAGTTGTTTCCACTTTTCAGAAGAATACATCGGCGGAGGTAATTGGCTACAAGTACTAGTGACGAGAATTTTTAGCACCAATATTTTCGCTGCTATTCTAGGTCCTATTTTGATTCGTACTGCTCACAACTTGCGCAATGCAGGCAGAACATTTTAAAATAAATCACGCTGTAATTTTAGATACCAGAAGCTGTGATTTCAGATGACAAACACATTTATGTTGACCGAGTTCATGGTTCAGTTAGGTGTTCTTTTGTGGCATTATGAACTCAAGTGACCAACTACATCTGAGGCGGTAATCTGTTCGCTCAAATTTTATTTGTAAAATTGGAGAAATAACTCCACTAGGATATCGTCAGGAGACACATTTTCTGTGAAATCCTGATTACTAGCAACAACATAAGTCTGCCTGACTGTAACTTCAGAGGACATAGTTTAGGGCTTGAGGGCTTGATAACAATTTTATCGTCTTCCGGATAAATTATAGATTACATGGTGAATGGTAACTCTTTCATCCAAAGAAATTTGCTCATTGTTATAAAATTTCTGATCCTGCTGCTTATTTCGGACTTATACATGTTTTTAATTTTATAGACCTGTTTGACAGTAAGACGTCTTCTTCTTGTTGTGAAAAGTAACAAGGAAATTTTACTCTTCCTTGAATGCTGATGACATCTCGAGAAGCGTGTACGAATTGATGCAAGTAGATAGGAACTCTTATGATGAGATTTGGAAAAGAAAATCCCCATAGATATATTGCACTTTTTTAAACTAGTAATGTTTCATACGCCAACGTAAACTATGCCAACTAAGTCAGTATATGTTTGAGGCCAACCACGTGTGACAACGTCTCACCTTCCTGCAAACTGATCTGACATGGATGATCATAAGTGATTCTCTCCTGTTGGAATCTGATTAGAAACAAACTATCCACGACCGATATCAAAACCTGAGTCATGCGCATACTGGTCCTCTGTTTCTACGTTAAGTATACAGGGAGAATTATCACATGCATGACTGAACCACTATATGGATGCTACCGTATCGTCAGTCACTTAGGATAAACAATGTGTACGGAAATATTGGATGACGAAGCGAAATCAAATTCACTTATGATAAGCAAGTTGTAACACTTCAGTAATAGGCTAAGAACACATCTACCAAAGATAAAAAGGATCCCCTGCCAGGCTGAACTGGTTGTTGACAATAATGAATTTTGGATCGATTGATGTTAGAAGTATTCGCGAAGGTAATACACAATATCGATGTCTCAAATTCCAGTCCCGTTATAGATCAAACAAATTGATGCACTGCAATTCGTTCTGCTGGACGCCCGGACGTTTCGGTGTAGTCTGATGTAGACCGGTTTGAAATAAATGAACGCATCGGCAGTGGGTAGTTTTGGGCGGTTGGCTTTTCTCAAGAGTATGTCCCTTCACATTATTCTACTCTTGCGATGTGCCGAACTCTACACTCAGCAAAATGCAGGTTTTCTTCTTTCCAAAGATAACTGACTTATTCAGGGTAGTTAATGGTAATAATCCGAGCATTTCTCTTATTGAAAATGATTGTGTCGCTTTGGTACTGTTCAAAGTGGAGGAACTTAAGGCGTACGTTCCTCGTCAAATCACCCGTTGCTTGAATATACATTTCACTTACTTGGGATTTCGTGCCTATATGATGCTGCTACCCTATTGCTCAAAATAACTGCGTCGAATCTGCAAATAGATTCTGGGTTTGCTTTTAACAACATTCGGTCAATCTCTTATTATGTTCCTCCAACAAAATCTCCTATTCAGATGTGCTACAAAGTTGAGCCAATAAAACTCAGTGTTTCTTTCCACGCAAAGGTAATCAACCCATTTTAAGGAGCTGCCTAAACTAAGCGGATTGTTTTAACTTGAAGAAACACTGTGTTGTTTCGGCACTTCTGCAAGCAAAACACTTGAACGCATACGTACCTTCTCAATTCGTTCGCTACTTACGTATGTAGATTTCTTCCGTGAGACGTTTTGCAGCCATACATCACACCAATATTTTTGAACAAAGAACACGAATAGGTAACGTAGTGTCTGATACCCTTAAATGGTAGCACGCACGTGCGCATATTCATAGTCACACATGCAATTTTTAGCTGGTTACCGACTAGTCGATCCGATTATAGATGAGACTGCATAATCTTTCTTTTGGGCCACTTGCAATTAACAAACAGACAATAAATGTGTAACTGTGGTACTTCACGGCCTCCGGGTTCCTCATCATGTCGCGAATTTTGCGCACTAATTTATCGGACCAATGTAGACTAGATAACTGACCTTTGTGTTGTACAAAATATGGCGGGTTTCACGTATTTATGCTGTTCGTACGCAGTGGTGTTTTGTCCGCCTACTTACGGTAGATCATACAAATACAGAAAATAGGACTGGTTGACTCCACCGAGTAAAGCCTGCTGAGAGAACAGTTGCTTGCTTCGAAACTGCCTGGAATTGGGCATCGGTTTCGCGCTGGTTGGCAGATGAATACAGATTATTAAGCCGAAAACTGAACGATTTTAGAACAAACACACAAAATTTAGAAAAGCCTCAGGCAGAACTAATGAACGCCTGTAACAGCGGTCTGTGTTTGTTTGGACCAAGTATTCGTTTGTTCGGCAGTTGCAGTTTTGAAGCATTGCTTGCACTAGAGCTTTCCCGCTTCTCGTATCATCCAAAAATTCTTGTTAGTGTATGCGATGTGTCGTAAATTTTCTAAGCGAGCAGTTTGCAACATTCTCCCACTGGCATCCACTCTGCATCTTGCCGCACTCTTAAGCAGAAAGGTGTGGTTAGGGTAGTGTCAAATTTGACGACCATATGTATATATATATATCTACGTATGTTATTTTTCAGCCATTAGTCCAAAACATTTACCAGGAACCTGTGGTCTGATCTCATCACAGTGTCTACAGCTCTTCAGACCACTGCACGTTGGATCACCACTTCACTAGATATCGCTATCTCCAGGTTGTCTGGTGGTCAAACAGTAAGGCAACATATTCCAACCATCGTGGATACTGACAATCGTGTTCGATAAAAAACCGTTCTCTCTCAAACTCATAGTAGTTAAGGATGTCGGCTTTCAATCGCAAGCCAATAAACCCACAAATCATTAAATTCCTCGTTGCATTCCAAATTGTGCATCCTGCATAACTTTTCTCAATTAGATATCCAAATGAATTACAACTGACCTAGCCTTATTGTTTCCTCCCAAATAATCCTACTTTCACATCGTCACAATGAAGCAGTTGCCTGAAGTTGATATCGGCTATCTGTTCTGGATTAGTAAACGTATGCGATGTTAGAACCATTGTTACTTGTGAAGCAGTCTCACTCAGTTCCCTCAGATATTCACAAACTTCAATTCAAGACCGAGCACAGGTCAACTTTGATTAGTCGGCCCTACACTGAAATGTAAATTAATTATAATTGGAAACCCGTACAATGTATCCAATCGGGTATTCTGAACCATATTCTCTTGAGATTCTGTTCAAATTTGGGTGATTGATTGCAAGTTGGTAGTACTTGGTCATATGACTTACAGCAAACACACTGTTGATGATGCACACACAATAATATTGAGTATAACATCATATGCTAATGAATCTGTCTTGTGTGCCGTAGTAAAGAGGTATGGATGCAACATCAGACGGTATTTTGCATCAGAAGAAGAAACCAAGTATAAGAGCGTTGCCGTTATACCCTAACACCATGACAACCTGAAAACCGTAGGCTACGATGAGCTTTGAAACAGTGTGCAACCTTAATCTGACGAAGTTAACTAGTGGTCCGGAAGAAAATGAGTTAAGTTTTATTGACTGTCATTTGAAAATCACAGTAATTCTGTTGGCTGCAACGAAGAATAACAATCCTACCAAGCTGACACAAACTACACAATTTCCAGAACACTTTCGCCGACGAAATATTGCTAACACACGGTTCGTGCAAGGTGAACGTAGGACACCTACTTATGGACTACAGAAACTGTCAGTTAATTGTTGGTCTAAATATGATTGACTCCAGCCATGCCGTTTGTCAAACTGTAAGCAAACCTACTGAGACCAACACTCACCGTAGCTGCGAATTCAGTAAAATGAGGAACACCGTGTATTATACGGTTTTGTAATGTTTTTTTAAAACTTATTAGTACGTAGTACGTTATTTTAGAGAGTGTCTTTTTCGATACTTTCTACCTGTTATAGAAGTCCGTAACGGTGAGTGATAGGTTCACACTGTCAAACTGCGCGATGGAGGAGCTTAACAGGAGAGAGTTGGATTCCATAATCACTGAATATTTTATTGTGTTCTTCACTTTATCACACATGTTCAACACATTATCGCAAATTCTACAGATCACAAAACAAATGGTTGGTCTTCTCATAGATTCTATAGTTATTCGCGGAAAATTACTCTCCTATTAACACTCTGGATGTACAGCATTAACTAGTTGATAATTACACCCTTTTGTCTTCACTGTTTTTCTGCGTCAGTCGAATATGTGGAAGGTAAACCTTTGAGTGACTCAAATATTCACCAAACTAAGACAGTGATCAGTATGCACTGTAAAGTTGAGTTCATTGCACCCCGTTTTCCATCACCTGATCCAAATGTACTGCAGTGCATATGTATCTTTCAACGACCCCGCTTTCAGATATTCACAGAAGTAAGGATACAAAATCACGAAGCCAAAATATTAACCTACTTTAGCATAAATATGAATTACTGGATGATTACTCGTTTGTTGCAGCTCAAACACGCAGCATTGTTTGTTATGTTTCTCCCCAGTCATGTTGACAGATTCACATTGCCCAGCAATATATTATGTATGCATATATGCGCCTGTAATAGCTTAAGCTGGACGCCCAGATGCAACTGAAAGATAAATTACTTGGGATTCTGGATTTCTAGACAACATGCTTCAGGCTGTCAGATGACTGAGTGCGTGTTGTTTATGAGCACACGTTCTGTGCGGCTGGTATTCTATCGCTTGTGATGAAACATGAGTTTGTAAATTAGTACAATGTAAACGGTATCTAGCAACCAATGCCAGTTGTGTACGGTGACCATGGTAAACCGTTACTTACGAAGCAACAACTGACATGAAGTTACACCAAACCCATGCTAATGAAACACCAAACTATTGTTGATTCTGATCGTTGTATTCTGTTTTGCAGAATGGGATGAAATGAAAAACAAAAGTTTGTCCTTCACTCCTTATTCGAAACAAATTGTACGGTTTGTATATTCCTGGTAAGAAATACCAGTAGACAAATAAACAATCTTCCGGAAGAGGTATTGCACTTCAGTCGGCGCAACGATAGAAAAAATGATGTAGGCATTGTGTAGTTAGGTGAATAGACTCTGAGGCTAAAGGTATGAACAGAAATTTCGCCAGGTAAGGATTTTGAATAGGAACAACATAAAATGAACTGGTACGATTTTCCCTTGGTGTAACTCATCACGTGTAGACTGTGTTTTCAGGTTTATATATATTAAAGTATTTGCATTCCTGTCTGCTGGAAATGTGTCCCCACGATGAACGCTAAAAATTGTCTCGTTTACTAATTGGCTCCTAGTGACGACGATAGTTGAATTAGGTTGGTAACTCTAGTTTTCATTTTGTAGTTTTCTGTGTGGAAAACTATGAATGAGTGCACACAATTGATGATTCAATATTTTGAACCATAACATATTCATTAGTTGATATTTGAGGATTGAAAATTTTTGTGCAAGTTGAAAACCGCCCACAATGCAGTCAGAGGAACTCTCCGGCCAGTTGTTATAGGTCTTAAGCACAAGATTCCGGTTTTGCATATATCTCCGCTTACCCATTAGGCAATCATCTTTTTGACCAAAATTATGATAAGGCCCTTGTGTCTGTGGAACTGATCTGTGAAACACAATAGTCACGACCAAATAAAAATTCCTGCAACCCAAGACGCAGCATTGTATGAGCAGTGCTCGGATTGCCCAGTCATTTGGAAGAAAAGACAAAAGGAATTCAAACTCTAAACCCCTGATCAAAGTTTCAATTTAATAAACTTCGCTAACTGACAGCCCAATTGTATGTCAGTAAAAACCTACCGTACCACAACATTCCTGACTAGTGCACATTTTCATGGCAATTTCAAAAAAGACGAGCATACTTAGGAAATTCAGTATGAAATATTGTATACCGTTTCACCTTGAACATGTCCACAGTTGACAAACATTCAGCTTCAGCAAAAAAACGTGAGTAACAAGCTATTCGTGAAAGTACAAAACTGAGTAAGGTTGTTTAATCTAGATACTGACTCATCCCGATACTCTGAAATACTAAACTCAGATGCATACACGATAAACAGGAAAAGTAAGTTTTCCAAACTTTCCACAAATTTGCTGACAACAGTTGTGCAGACAACATTTCCCATACTGTGTGAACCAGATTGTTTCATTGAAAAGTTCATGGAACTTCCTCCAAAGTGATCAGTCATATTTTATATACACAAACAATCAAACTGACTCCGGTAGAAAAAAACGCAGAGATGAGAACCAGCAAGAAGTTGACAGAAAAACTGTAGGTTTCCGGGGTAACAGTAAATGAATTGTTGGGTACAAGGTTAAAGAATACATTTACAGCACGCGTTGGTTTATCACAATTTGCCCCTATGATTTGAAACACCCGGAGCTGCTGTTTGAAATTAGCAATGTGTTCCATCGATTTCAGCAACGATGCCAAATATGAAAGGTTAGTCATTAAGCATAATATATAGTGGCATCAAAAACAATAAGTTAAAAAAGCTATATGAGCATACAACAAAACTTACAACCAGGAAACGAACAAGCGTCAAGAAGTTATGGAGTGCTAAAGTTTTACACATTGAAACACAGCACTGCCTTCTCAATGTTTCGAAAATAGATAAATATCCTCTGCATAGAAGTGAGTATATATCATTGGGTTGGATGTGAAATGATTTGAAGCGGGGTATTCAAGGTGAACTAGAAGATGTCGCTTCCCAACATTAGTCAGGCGTGTGGAGTCAGCGTAAACTATGTGACACTGCGATGAAATCCATCAGTAATAGTTCTTAACTATTTCTGACTTCCAGTTGCAATGCTGTTCAATGCGAGTAAGATTTATTAACAAAACTGGCTCACCAAAATTATGCTCAATTCCAAACCACTTCCTAATTCACTTATATTGATGAGCCTAAATTCATAAGGAGGTATACTTCACGTCGTGCTCACTGGCCGTATTCTACGCCGCGGTTTCACGGAATGTTCAGGAGCGCGTTATGTCTGAGCAATGCGTAAGTTGGCAATGAAATTACGCTCAGTGATATCGGGTGGACTGGTTTGTATCACGATGAATCCAAGCCAAACTGTGCTCGACACATTCCATATTGAACTGAACGTACCAATGAGCAAGTATTTGTGATCACAGTGGTATGGTGAACTGTGCATTTAAATCAACTCGGTGGATTCCGCCAACTCAGTTGGCATCCGAGTGGGATCGACTTTATGAGAGACTAACAGAATGTCTAGTCTCATTACAACTATGAATAGATTCTACAACAAAACGCAACATAGGCTTTTTGTACGACATGAAACGATGAACGGATCCTCATGCTGACTATCTGCGAGCACCGATTTGGTCGATCGGAATCCACGTTATCATCAAACAGCGACTTCCAATGGTCAAAATACAAACGGTATACAAAAATGCTAACAACACCGTGAAGCGAAACAAACAAAAGTTTCCGTGGAAGTATGAGTACGAGGTCATGAGACGTATAATGGCACTGCGATTTGGGGCAGTATTTCTCACATGGCAAGTTTTGAGTGCATCCGAACAATCCTAAGCAAAGTGTTACTTCCCTAAAACCGCTGTGCAATTTGTAGATACCAAAATGCTGTTGAAAAGTGAGCGGACTTGCGAAAATTTGTAGAATTCATCCCGATAAAAATATTGCACGATGAACGAAATAATATCGTAACGATTTCGTGGGGCGTCATCTTCTCTTTTGAAACACAATGTTGTTTAAACGCACTACTGATCTATACAATTCTCCTCACTTATTCAGCTATTCGTCTAGTCCACGAATGTGTGGGAAAGGTGTCTGGATGTTACTTGTCCACCTCACTCTTTCCACATTTCAAAACCCAGATGCATACATTGTGTGCCTGAGACCGTTGAGACTGATGTACAACAAGATTGTGGCTAGGCATAACCCTGCACAGTCTTTCGTTTTCCAAAGATAGACGGCTAGTTTGAGCCAATGTCACGCTTTCTGTATCAAACTATACCCCGGCTTGCTAATCATACATATCCTAATAACTAGTGATAGCTGGTTTTGCCGTGCATTCGCACAAAACGTTTTCTTCTGCCTGGAAACATGTTTGCTGGAATGGCAAATTTGTTATTTTCACCAGCATATCACCAGAGATTTTAGTAGAAATGCACCAAGGTTTGGTAACTGGAAGCTGCCCACCTAATGCTCATATCCAGCAGATATTGACATTATTCTGGTAAACACATTTGAGGCGGTTGGATCAACCTTTGCCTAACTCAATAGGAACAATCAATCAGAAACATGCATATTCGTGCGCTGGTGCAAAGCAAAACTGACGGTTCGGTGGCGTATTGCCATTTGTTGCAGAGTTCGAACAATTGATGTCAGGTAAGCAGGACGTTTGAGGCATAGTGGATATGTTCATATGGTTTCAAGTTATAGGTCACTGGGAGAAGTTTCGCTAATAACTACATAATGCTGTGCATTCATTAACCGCGAATTGCCCATCACCCATTGAGTGTCTCTTGAATTCTGTGTTTGTCACAAAGGAATGGATAAGAATAGACTGAAAGGTAATGTTGATTGAAATCTTGCGTGTTAAGTGATAAAATTAACGAATAGCAAAGTTCACCAGTTACCACCACCTTAATTGATTAGACTGATTGTCACAAACGTAGTTCCTGATTTGTCTCAGATTTCCTCAATGATGCACAAACAGGTCAGTCAATTGATCTGAAAACACCTGATTTTTTTCAACACTTTAATTAGTGAAGTCGAAATTGTGCACTTCAAATACCTCACTCCATCAACATTGCAAACTTGAGATTCTCGAGATTGTCCCTTTAAACCTGATGACAAACCCAAAGAGCAATCTGGGAGAGTGCGCTACAAACTCTTTTGTCTAAATTCATTTCCTGCAGCTGGACAGGCATTGAAAACTGGTGAGTGGCGTCCCATTTTCAATGCTTCATATAAACGATTGATCACAACATGTTTCTGGATAATCAATTACAATGCTCTGGTCCAAAGTGTTCCAAGCAGAAACAGGTGATATCTTCGAGCTACATATCTGCAGGTAGCTAGATAGACGTTGAGAATTGTATAGACATTATTGAAAACATGGTACTTCATGTCAGCGATCACTATTGAACGGACTGGCATGTTCGATTCCAAATTACTCTCCGTTACCAAATTATTACTTCCCTATATTTGTAGTAGTATATGACAGCGGTTCACACGAACTGAATTAAAGTTACTCGAACCTCTGCTTGAAAATATCGCCCCTCAAGGATATGTTGGTGCGTGTAGTTTTGTTAACAATTTTCGTGTAATTTTAAGCCGGTAAAGAATTCAAGGTGAGTAACAAGATATGTATACAAACCATGTCATGACCTGCAGCGTTGAAACTTCACAGCTCATGTGAAATACGTTAATGCCAGGCTGCTAGACGTAGTTGCGCAATCATTGAGCACGATGTAAGTCGAGTAGAATTTATTTACCCAATCATCCCTAGCTGCAGGCATGTAGTCGACAGAAATGCAACTGAACACTTACGAAACATATTGGCAAACATACTGCCCGATCTGATTCGTGCGTGACACCCACGGTTCAAGGCACAGTGACAATCGACTGCCGGAAACCGTAAATGGATTGTTGATTCCAATTTTTCATGGATCACATACAGCGCACAATTAAACATCAGCACATGTTAGTTGTTAACGGTGGTCCCATAAACTATGCGAATGGGCTTGGTTTCCAAGAAAGTGCGTTGAGAGAAGTTGCCAATACGGTAACGTAGATATGAGTTGTGGTAATTGTGTAACCCTCCAAAATAGTAAAGGCCACAAAACAATGTGCAGCGGACACTGACATTATCTACATTCTTGCGTAGGACTTCTTGTAACTTCATGTGTAGTGCGTGACGTGGATCCATCTGACGAAAATGGCGACCTGTCAGTATTCAGTCGTCTCCAATTAACGTAAACACCGGTGAATTTCTCATACACCACATTCGGGCATTACCTATCTGGACTTAAAACATCTGACAATAGGAAAATGGGCTTATTCTCAATTGTGAGCGATTGTTCACTTGCATGTTGGTTATATCCGCGTTCAAAAGGTTCGAATATATCAGGTGCACTCGGTCAAATCGAGCCTCAGGTGACGGGCATCCTCATCGGAAAAGTCGAGCAGTGAATTTAGTTCACAGGTGCATAAAGAAGAGAGCAACTGAAGCTTTGTCCACGACATTTTGAGGGCACAGATAAACTGATATTCATGAAATGTTTTCATCGAAGCTTGGGACAAATGCACATATGTTGAGTGGAAAGTGTACATTATAGCCTCGTCAAAATGAAGACAATCTGAGACTGCCTGCAGTAAGGAGTACGTGGAAACTCAAAAGTGGCACAACACAAGATGAGAACGGTGTATCATCTATCTATAACGGAAATCACTTCCCGTAGACAGTGCTCTTCATCACTTAGTCCAGAAATGTCTCTTGCTGTTTTGTATCGTTTATTTTGATGACAATATACAGTCTGTTAGTAATGTGAACAAAACGTATATAGGAAATATAAACTGGAGAGTTATAACAGGCATGTTTTGGATTTTTGCAGAGAACAGCTGGCACGTTGGCAAGGCGACAGAACTGAAACGTCATCAATCCATAAAAGCGTCGATACCTTTCATTTCGTGGACGGTTACATTTGATTTTCTCACCGAATTGTGACTCTATTTGATTACACTCATTCTGGAAGAACTGCACTTCTCATAAATTAAACGAATTTATGGCTGATTTGTGTTGTTGCTCTTATTTTGTTCAGTTGGTAAGGTGCGGGATATGAGGTGAGGATTGATTGACGCTCAAATCACAGGAGAGCTTTCAGATAATTGGCGAGGAAATTCTCATGAAATTCTAAAAGAGAACAACGAACGCTTGTATTTCGTCGGATAATGCTGTTGAAGTAACAACCACAACAGAGTTTCGCCGTGGCTTTTCGATGGCTTAAGCAGAATAGAGCTGGATGCCGCGAAATAAGTAATTTTCTCCAGCTTGGTTACGTAGAAACCCACCAAATGTTGGTCCAACTCCAACGAGTTGTTTGTGGTTGGACGCAACTTATGTGAACGTAATTGTCTCCATTGCCCGGCCAAAGGCAGCACCAAATCGTATAGGATGTATTTCACATCTTTATCTCAGCGAACAGTTCAGCTTCTCATTACAGAACACAAAAATACGGTGCTTTAGACAGTTGAACAAATGTAATCTAGATGAAAGATGTCAACAACCCTCCTCTATGGTATGCGCTCCGCAGCCATCTGTTACATCCACATGTGCACACGCAACGATCAGGTGCGCCCAGGTAGCATTATCAGACTTCCGGAAAACTTTTGTTGTGGACGTCTCTCATCATAACAGTTGAAAGATATATATACATAATGATAAGGGCGACATAGTTTACATTTACTGCTGAACGCGATTGTACGTGGCACGGTGGGTAGTGCGTTGAAGCTCCTCCGTTCTAGTCCGCCGGTTGGCACTTTATCATCATAGTTCTCCCTAATATCGCGATAACCCAAAATAATCTCCCGTCGTTTATTTGGAACAATCATCATTCGCTGAGTCAGCCGGCCGAAGCCCTGATTCTTCACAAGTAAGTCCCATCTAAATGCTAGATTAGTTAGAGAGACGAGAGATTGAGTCAGAAAATGCTGGACGAGAAGTGGAACATCAGTGAGAAAGACAGTTATGTTAGCAAATACATTCACTCAGGTCGGAAGCAACATTTCAACGAACCGTTGACGTAAACCTAAACAAAAGCTGTACCACAAAATAATTCAGAGGAATTCTGAAGGTCGTTCATGTAGTTTCCATGTGATTGGCAACGGACGGTTCGCCGGAATATATTACACACAAGAAAGAGCGAACGGTGGTGCAAGCCCACCTCATTGGAATCGGGCTATTCTACTTCATACGGCGTCTACTAAAAATGTGAATTAGTTTACGTAGCATCACGTGAAATTGGCTTCCAGTTCCACATACTGTTATTGATAGTACAGGTTCACCAGATATTGTGCAGTCATGAATTGCTCAGTTACACCACGTAATTGCGCTAGCTTCAGCTTCGCAAATGCCAACATCAATTCGAACAACCTCTTGATTCGCAATCATACCGCTGTTCCATTCTTGGCGACACACACATAAACTCCAACGACTCGCGTGAAT